>MU228546.1:2372580-2387247 GCA_018584345.1 Thuja plicata
GTTAGAATAGTCCCAAAGGATAACTAAGAGGGGGGGGGGGTGAATCAGTTATCATCCAATTTCATTCTTTTCTCTTATTAACTTCAGAATACAATAAAGTAAATGCACATTCAGATAACACAATAGACAACACCACAATTTGGTTACAGGGAAACCAAATGGTAAAAACCCTTGTGGGAATTAACACCCACAATGAACTATACTTGTTTATAATAATCCCTGTTAGAAGATCTTGCAACCCTGTTAGGAGTTGTTCTTTACAATGAAATAAGTATAATGACCTGGTTAAGGGTCTAACTCTGTTAGGAGTCTTTTACAAATAACCCGGTTAAGGGTGAGGACTCACTGTCCAAAATTTCATTTCTTTAATGGTGAAGTCTCAACCTTCTGAAGAATAGATATGCACTATATCTGATGATGAACTATAGAGTAGACCTGTTGTCTCGATCAGTTCCACTGTATTGTAATATTCAACAATCTCCCCTAGCTACTAGAAGTAAATCTTCAACAATCTCCCCCTTTGACATTGATGGCATTTGAGATATCTAGATTGAAGACAAAACCTAAAAGTGAGACAGCCTTCAAAGCCATAGTCCACAACAAGAAATCTATAAGCAACTCTAGTAACAATGAAGAAGTGGATACAAAACTAGAAGAAATCATTGCTATGCTTGCCAAGAAGGAAAGGAAACGTAAAGGGAAATACGAAGGACAACTACCATTCAAATTTTTCTCATGCAACAAAGTTGGTCACTTTGCATCTAAGTTCCCTACAAGAGTCAAGAAATTCATATCAGATTACAAACCTAAGTACACTAAAGAATGTTATCATGCTGAGGATGGTGTAACTAATGATGACTCACGAGAAGATGAAATTGGATTTTTTTCCATTAAAGACATTGAGAAGATGCTTGAAGAAATGGACAAAGAAGATGAAGTAAAAGAACAGGAACTAGCATTAGTTTCCAAAGCTGACATCAAGATTGACTGGATCATTGATAATGGATGTTCACACCACATGACAGGAGACAAAGATAGATTTGTACATTTGGACAAGTACAAAGGCGGCATGGTTAGATTTGGAGATAACACTCCCAAACCTATCATAGGAAGAGGTTCTATCACCCTAGATGGAAAGAAAAAGATAAATGATGTTCTCTATGTTGATGGTTTGCATCATAACTTACTAAGTGTTGGATAGTTGCTTGATAAAGGATATCAGTTGGAATTCAAAAAAAGCTAGTGTATCATTAAAAAAAAAGAAGGAGACATTATCACATCAGGCTCAAAGACCAAAGGTAATTTTTTTCAGCTCAACTTAGAAGTAAGATGTTTTGTTGCAAAATTAGATGACAGCTGGCTATGGCACAAGAGACTTTGTCACATCAATTTTGACAACATAGCCAAGATAATTAATGTAAAGTTAGTAAGAGACCTTCCTATAATTGCAAGACCAGTTGACACCATTTGTAGGTTATGTGTGATGGGGAAGCATGTGAGGACCTCATTTAGAATCAAACAAAACTCTACAAAAAATAAATTAGATCTGATACATACAGACCTATGTGGACCTACTCAGACAAGATCTTACTATGGAGAAAGGTATTTTATTTTGTTTGTTGATGATTTCTCAAGGATGATGTGGGTTGCATTCTTAAAAGAAAAATATGAAGCTTTTGAGAAGTTCAAAGTATTCAAAGTTAAGGTTGTGAATGAATGTGGATTAAAGATAAAATGTCTAAGATCTGATAGAGGAGGAGAATTCACCTTTGACTAGTTTTATGACTACTATGAAGAACATGGAATCAAAAGATAGTTAAGTGCACCCAGAACCCCTTAGCAGAATGGGATAGCAGAAAGGAGGAATAGGATAATACTTGACACAACACACACTATCATGATTGAAGGGAAGGTTTCCCATACATACTGGAGAGATGCAGTCAATACAATAGTTTACACTATCAATAGAGTACAATTGAGACCAGGTGCAGACAAGAAACCTTATGAACTTTGGTTTGGTAATGTACCTACTATAAAATACTTCAGAATCTTTAGAAGAAAGTGCTACATCAAGAGAGAAGATAGCATTGGTAATTTTGATGCTAGAAGCGATGAAGGTATTTTTCTTGTTTACTCTACTAAAAGCAAAGCCTATAGATGTTTCAATCTAAGATTAAAGAAGATCGTTGAAAGTAATCATGTGAAGATTGATGAGAAGTTTATGGTTCAAGAAAGATATTATGACTATGCTCCCATGATTGAAGATGAGCCCAGACCCATTAATAAGGATACAACTATTGAAGAAATGTTTGATTGTATTGATGTTTCATATAACAATCATGAACCAAGTGAAGAAGAATCATAGGTCACAGATGAAAGTATCACTCCTAAGAATTCAAGGTACACATCCAAATACCACTCTAAGGAAGATATCATTGGAGATCAGAGTACAAAAGTCTTGACAAGATCTAGAGAAAAAGGTTCAACCGCTGATGAAGAGGTATGCTTACTTTCACAGATTGAACCCTTAAGTGTTGAGGATGTGTGCAAAGATTTAGATTGGAAAAGTGCCATGCAAGAAGAATTAGATCAAATAATCAAGAATGAAACATGGGAGCTGGTCCCTAGACCTCATGACAAGAATGTGATTAGAACTAAGTGGATATTCAGGAACAAAATGAATAAAGAAGTCATAGTGGTAAGGAAAAAAGAAATATTAGTATGCAAAGGATATGCGCAGAGAGAAGGAATAGAATACACTGATATATTTTCCCCTGTGAGCAGACTTGTAGCTATCAATTTTTTTTTGGCCTATGCAACATTCAAGAACTTTAAGGTATATCAAATGGATGTCAAATCAACATTTCTGAATGGTGACTTGTAGGAAGAAGTCTACATAGAGTAGCCTGAAGGATTCAAACTTTTAAATAAACCAGACATGGTATGCAGATTAAAGAAAGCACTTTATGGAATTAAACAGGCCCCAAAAGTGTGGTATGAGAGACTTGATGGTTACTTAACAAAGATAGGATTCAGAAAAGGAGCAGAAAATTGTAATTTATTTATAAGAGAGATAGATGAAGGACTACTACTTGTTTCTATTTTTTTTAATGACATTATCTTTGGAGGTAATGACAAAATTAGTGCAAAATTTGCCAAAGAAATAAAAATTGAATTTGAATTGAACATGATTAGACCTATCAAATACTTTCTTGGATTGAATGTAAAACAAATGGACAAAGGCATATTCATAAATCGGTCTAAGTATCTGAAGGAGATATTGAAGAACTTCAAGATGGAAGATTGCAAACCAGTATGCACCCCCATGATAACAAGATGCAAGCTTTCTAAATATGATGATTCCACAATAGTTGAAAAGACCCTATACAAGTCTATGATTGGAAAACTCATATATCTCACTCAATCTAGACCTGACATTTTTAATGCAGTTAGCATTGTTGGAAGATTTGCAGCTGAACCCAAGAATAATTATCTAATGGAAATAAAAAGAATATTCAGATACCTAAAGGGAACTATAGACTATGGTTTATGGTATCCTAACTCAAAGAACATACAACTTCATGTGTATACAAATGCAGATTGGGTAGGTTGTGTTGATGACAGAAAGAGCACATTAGGAGGAGAAATATTTCTTGGAGACATGTTGGTCACTTGGACAAGTAAAAAGCAGAATTTTATCTCTCAGTCAATAGCAGAAGCTGAGTATGTTGCATCAGAATTAAATTTTTCAACAATAGTTTGGATCAAACAGATGATTAAGGACTTTGGTATTCAGATTAATTATCCTATTTTTATTCACTATGACAACAATAGTACTATCAATATGTCAAAGAAACCTATGATGCATGCAAAGACAAAACACATTGAGATCAAATACTACTTCCTAAGAGAAAAAGTTGCAGACAAAGAAGTAGAGATGGATTATGTAAGCACTAAAGAACAACTAGCAGATATTTTTACAAAGCCTCTAGCAAAAGATACTTTTGAGTATCTCAGGGAGAAGTTGGGAGTAATTCCCTTTCTTGAGTCTGATTAGAACTTGCATCAAGAATGTCAGTCCTTGGTGACTTAAGAATGGTTGATTACTCTACTTCTGGAATAGTACTTGTGCTTAATGGTGTTTAGCACCCTTTGTCATTGATGTCAAAGGGGGAGTATTAGTAAGGGGGAGCATATACTCTGGGGGAGTATATAGTGCAGCAGCAGTGAAGAGTAACCTTTGATGAGGATATTAAGAAGATTGTAAAAATAAGGTAGACACCTTGAGTTGATGATATCATATGTTTCCATCAATGTCAAAGGGGTAGATTATTGGAGATTTGCTTCTGTGCAAATAATTGATTGTATGTTTGCCATTGATGCCAACATATAATATACAAGTATCCTATATGAAATTATTAGTACAGATGCTTTGGAGCTATGCATTTTTATTTCCATGGTGTATACATGTTCTAGTTGCTATGTGCATTCAAACAGAGTCAGATATGCAGTTTCAGTTGAGTTATGATTAATCAGTTATGGCAGCTACAATTTTTGGAGTTTATCTGTAAAGGAGCCGAAGTAAATACATTGTTTCTTGAGTTGTGCCTATCTTTAGGATATGTGTGTTTGTATTCATGTTTAGTTATGAGTTAAATATAATTATCCAAATGCGCTAAATGTGTTTCAACATAATCTTGATGTTAGAGATAATTTCGTGAAGCCAACTTTGTGAAGTGTCATGTCTACTCAGTTTGAGTTGCGTAGTCTTAATATTTATTGTGTGCTTGGTTGAGCCAAAAAGGAAGTTGATGAAGTGTTTCCAGATACCTTCATGTCCTTATCTTTGGTGAAGATACATATAAAAGTTTAGTTATGTTCACTAAGTGTCAAAGATGTTGTGAAGAAGAAAAGACAGAGAAGAGGAGAAAATCAAAAAGAATAAATTGAAGATCTATATGAAGAAACATAAGTTGATTTCAATTCATTGGAACTGATCAAGACAGGAGGTCTAATCAAACAATTCATTTACTAGATATAGTGTATATCTATTATACTAAAGGTTATAGCCTTCACCATCTTAGCAGTGAGCTATTGGATAGTGAGTCCTCACCCTTCACAGGATTATCTGTAAAAGACTCCTAATAGGGTCCAACCTTTAACCAAGTCTCTGTACTTCTTGCATTGTAAAGATCAACTCCTAACATAGTTGTAAGATATTCTAATAGGGATCATTATAAACTAGTGCAGTTATTTGTGGGTGCTGATTCCCACCGAGGTTTTTTCCTATTTGGTTTCCTTGTAATCAAATTTGTGAGTACTCTATTATGTTATGTGAATGTGCATTTAATTTATATCAAACTAAATTAAAGAAAGAAAAAAGAATTAAATTGACTGATAAGTGATTCATCCCCCCCTCTCAGTTATCCTTGGGAATATTTCAATAAGAACCATGGAGGAGAAGTTGGATTTACCAAATTTCAGTGGGAAGATGAATACAGACTTGGCCATGGATTGGATTGAGGCCTTAACAAAAAATTTTGAGTGTGAGGACATCCCTAAGAAGTAGAGAGTAAATATGGGAAGATCCAAGTTGAAGGGAGCAGACCTAACTTGGTGGAACTTCATCCAAACAGAGAGGGGGAAGAATGGGTGAAGTATGATTACTTCATGGAAGAAGATGATAGCATTGATCAAGGAGACATATGTGCCAGAAGACTATGGGGTGAAAATTCATAGAAAGAAGCAAAACCTAAAACCAAAGGACATGAATATGGGCTCATATACCAAGGAGTTCCTAAAACTATGCATGAAGACAAATGTGGCAGAAGATAAAGAAGAAAAGCTAGAAAGGTACATGAATGGTCTTAAGGTATCCATTCAAGAGAAACTTAGCCTACACTGCCCTACATCAGTAAGCAATTGTTATCAAATGGCACTCAAAGTAGAGGAGAAGTGGAAAACAAAACAAGATTTTAACAAGGGAAAGAGAAATGATAGTGGGAAGAACTTTAAAGGGAGAGGAACCTCTTTTAATAGAGGATAATATAGTGGCAATAGGAGCATGACCCCTGACCAAGGAGACAAATAAAATAGTGATTCAAACTTTAGGGGAAACCATAGAGGGAGAAGACCCTTCAATAGAGGGAGAAAAAACACAAGAAGAGGAAATGGACCCCTAAGGTGTTACTACTATAACGAATTGGGACACCATGTAGGGAGATGCCCTGAGCAGAGGAAAAACAAAAACCAAGGAGAAAGAAGAACACAACTCATTCAAGAGGACAAGAAAGAAGAGAATGAAAATAAAATAGACTTAGAACTAGAGGAAGGGACATGTTTAATGATGAGACAAGTCTTCCTTCAAGTACCACAAAGCCAAGGACCTCCTCAAAGGAAGAATGTTTTTAGAACAAAGATCAAATGCCATGGAAAGTTATGTAATTTGATTATAGATTCTAGTTCAAATTAAAATTTAGTATCTAGTGAAATGGCTCAAAAATTAAATCTTCCTAAAAATCCTCATCCTTTCCCCTATCATGTCTCTTGGCTAACAAAAGGTCAAAAAACCTTAGTAATTGAACAAACTTGGATAGAATTCTCTATAGAAAATTTTAAGTACAATACTTTTTGATGTTGTTGAAATGGATGCTTCCCACATCCTTCTAGGAATACATTGGAAATATGATGTAGATGCCACACATCATTGTAGGAAGAACACCTACTCTACCACTAAAGATGGGAAAACCTTCACCATGAAGCCCCTGCCTGATACTAAAGTAGAGAAATAACCTACTGTCATGACCTTGGGTAAAAAATAAATGTTGAAAGTGCTGAAGGAACTTGAAACTGAAGCCTTTGTCCTAATCTCCAAGCCCAAAGATAGTATAAGGTCTATTGATGAAGATCCTATACTAGATGAAGTCAAGAATTTTCTAACAAGATATAGTGATGTCACTGCTAGTGACTTACCCACAAGCCTACCTCCCTTAAGAGATATCAGTCACCAAATAGACTTAATACCTGGTTCCTCCTTACCTAACAAGGCCGCATACAAGAAGACACATATTCAGGATGCAGAGATTACAAGACAATTTGGTGAACTATTGGAGAAGGGACTGATTCAGAAAAGTCTTAGTCCATGTGTTGTCCCATCAATTTTAGCCCCTAAAAAGGATGGCAAGTAGAGGTTGTGTACTGATAGTAGGGCCTTAAACAAAATCACTATAAGATGTAGGTTTCCTATTCCAAGAATGGAAGATTTTCTTGATCAATTAGGCACTGCTTGTTACTTTACAAAAAATTATTTAAAATTAGGCTATCACCAAATTAGGATAAATCTAGGTGATGAATGGAAGACAACATTTAAAACAACTGAAGGATTTTTTGAGTGGCTTGTCATGCCATTTGGTTTGAGAAATGCTCCTAGTACATTAACGAGACTCATGAATGAGTTATTCATTAATTTTATTGGCAAGTTTGTAGTCATATATTTGGATGAAATTTTGATTTATAGTTATAGAAAAGAGGAACATCTTGATCATTTTGAGCAAGTTTTGAGGAGACTCCATCAGTACAAGTTAGTGATTAACTTGGAAAAGTGTATGTTCATGAAGAAGGAACTTGTTTTCTTAGGGTTTGGCATCTCCCAAGGAACCCTCAAAATGGATCCAAAAAAGGTTGAAGCAATTGTAAACTAGCCTCCACCAAAGAACCAAGGTGATGTTAGAAGCTTTCATGGCCTTTCAACTTTTTATAGAAAGTTTATTAAAAAATTTAGTCATTTTTGTGCCCCTATGTTGGACACCATAAAGGGTGGAAAAAAGACCAGGTTTGAATGGACTAAAGAAGCTGCAAATGCATTCCAATATCTCAAGAATAGAGTGGCCCAATACCCAATCCTATTTCTCCCTAACTTCAATAAATTATTTACTATTTAAACAGATGCAAGGAACTTGGCAATAGGTGTAGTCTTGAGCCAAGAAGGTAAGGCTATAGAATTTTTCTCAGAAAAATTAAATGATGCAAAGAAGAGATACTATAAATATGATTTAGAAATCTATGCAATGGTTCAATCCCTAAAAAAATGGAGACACTACTTGCTCCCAAAATAATGTATTGTTTATAGTGATAACCATGCACTGAGTTTCTTGAACAATCAGGAAAAGCTTGGAGTCAAACACATCAAATGGATGGAGCAGTTATAGGCTTATACCTTCAATATAAAGCACAAAAAGGGGCTATAAAACAAAGTGGATGATGCCCTAAGTAGAAGGGTTGGATTGGTTGAGGAAATACAAATTCATAGTGTAGGGATTGACTCCCTAAAACGCCTATATGCAGATGATCCAGAATTTGGAGAAATTTTTGAAGTATGCACTAAGGTGATAGGTAAATATCATACTAATTTTTCTGATTTCCTAATTTAGAATGGACTTTTGTTTAAAGGAGCTCAATTATGCATACCTAAATGTTCTATGAGGACAAATATTATAAAGGAAAATAACTATGGTGGCTTAGGAGGTCATTTTGGGATAGATAAAACCACTTATTTAGTGAAAAGAAGTTATTTTGGCCAAGAATGGGAAATAAAGTCAAGAATTTTGTAGAATCTTGTACTATTTTCCAACAAGCAAAAGGTGTATCCATTAACCAAGGAATGTACCAACCCCTAAAAATTCCCTCTAGGCCATGGGAATAAATTTCAATGGACTTTGTAATGGGTTTGCCAAGAACAAAATAGGGTTATGATAGTTTTTTTGTCATAGTAGACAAATTTAGTAAAATGGTGCATTTTGTTCCTTGCAAGAGCACAAATGATGCTTCACATATAGCACACCTATTCTTTAATGAGGTGGTTAGAATCCATGGTCTACCGCAAACAATAGTCTCTGACAGAGAAGTAAAGTTTCAAGGTCACTTTTGGAGAACACTCTTCAAGAAATTGGGCACCAATCTTACTTATAGTTTAGCATACCACCCACAAATAGATGGGAAAATGAAGGTGGTAAATAGATCTCTTGGGAATCTCCTAAGATGCCTTACAAAATAGTACACCCAAATTTGGGACATGATTTTACCTCAAGTAGAGTTTGCATTTAATTATTCAATGAGCAAGTCTACTGGAAAGAAACCATTCCAAACTGTATATGGACTTCATCCAAAAGGTCCATTATAATTGGTGGAGTTACCTTTTGATTTTAGATTTAGTGCACAAGGAGAGGAAATGGTCAAACTAATCTCTAAAGTGTAGACAAAAGTGAAAGAGTCACTACAACAATCCACCATGAAATATAAAGCACAAGAAGATAAGAGAAGGAGAGAGATTCATGTCAAGATTAGAGATAAGGTATGGGCATACCTAAGGAAGGAAAGACTACCTAAAGGAAGATAATCAAAGTTACACATGAAGAAAGTTGGACCATTCACCATCCTCAACAAGATGGGTTAAAATGCATATGAAATTTCCTTGCCTCCTACTTTACTGATTTCTCCTAATTTTAATTTTGCAGACCTCACCCCTTTTAGTGTGTTGCAGATGTTACTAATGTGCAGGATCCACATGATGAGCATGATGGAGACTATGTGACAGATCACCTACAAAGAAAACCAATGGAGTTAGAAATAATTTTGGAATCCAAAGTTCTAAAGCAAAAAAGGAAGAATAAGTACATGCACTACTTAGTGAAATGGAAAGGACTCCCTCCAATTGATGCTACCTGGATGACAAAGGAATAGATCAAACAACATGGAACCACTATTGACTAGTTAACCTCAAGTGGGAACTTGATATAAAAACTCATGGGGAGTATGGTGCATGAGCACTCTAAATAAAATAAGTGTTCCTATGGAACTTAGTTTTTCCTTCAAGATCCTAAGTGGCCTCTAGTCATGTTAGAACCATGGGTTAATCATTGGACTCCTTTGTAAGATAATAGTTCCAAGATTGGCATCCTATGAGCCCTTGGTCAACTATTGGTCAATGATTGTCCAAAACCCTATTTATAGGTTTTTTTTATTTTTTTAATGTTTGGATCCACTAGGGATCACAAAAATAAGTTTGGGACCAAGTTTGGTCACCAAATTTGCAAAATTGCAAAATATGCACAAATTGCTCAAAAGTTGTCAAGCAACTTTTGAGCAAACATGACAACTTTTTGTCAAAGTTTGTAAAAAAACTCCCAAACGGCTAGTTGGTTAAAATTTGTTATATAATAATTGAGATTTCCTACAAAGACCTCATAGGTGGGTGGTAGGCTTAACTTGATGTAACTTTTTTAGCAAAATCAATAAAGAAACTACCATTTTCCTACATTCTTGAGCAACAATCTATTTGTACAGTCAGGTACAAATCCATCTGGGGGAAAGGCTGATTGAATAAGGTAACCCAATATGTTATCCACCTTCTTCATTTGGTTTCATGGTATAATACCTTTCCTACCAAAATTTATCAAATTTTTATTCTTCCTGCCTGGATTTTAGGCCCTAATTCGAGGTTTCACAAAGTATTTAGTGTATTTCTCATTTACACCATGGTAATTCAATGACCCTTGGTGGAAAGAATTTTTTAATGATTTTATTCAAGAATTTTTAGGATAGGTTCATGAAAGTGTAGGGAGATGGGCTTGCCATGATTTCCTAGGTGTATATTGTTATGTATGCACCATTCACTGAATTGTGGCAGTCATCATAACTCCTATTTGGGGATTCATCAAGGCCCTAAATCAGTGTAGGAGACCCTTTTAAATTCCCTCACATGATCCAATCATTATTTTTGGCATTGGATGCATTCAAGAGGTACTTGTAGTGTAAGTACATGCATAATTAGCCCTAATTACAGAAGCAATTTTTTGTCTTACTGTCTTCCCTTCACCTTCATGTTTTAGTGCTTAAGTATAAGATCTTAGTCCATAAATGGTGTCTAAATCCCTAATCCATTATAGGGGTTATGTGGAAAAATCCTTTTTAAAATCAAATATCCTTCAGGAAAAGGCTACAAGTCTAGTGTTGGGTTTATGAAGCAACTATGTCTCAAAAGTTGCAAATTATGAATTGAACCATTGGAGTAAGTTCTTAGGGACCTAAATAGACCATATCTCTAAGTGTAGATCACCCCTAGTCCTGAGAGTCACTTTATGGGGTATTATTGATAATTTGGGTTAGAGTGCTTGGTAGCCAACCTAGGTAGTTGGTGTTTGAGGCTTGGTGAGACCTAGTGAATAGGTTTCCCTTGGGGTATTGGGTTGTGATAACCTTGAACCAAGTCATGTCCATACTTGTAATAGGTGTGAAGGACTTTTCCTTTTGAGTTGGGTATTGAAGTGGTATATTTCCCTATTGAGCCTTTGGAGGCTTCCTACTGCCCACTCTACATGAGTGAATGAGAAGGAAGAAGAGAACTAAATGCTTAGAGAAATATTGTCACAATTGGAACACAAAGTGGACCAAGTAGAAGAAAATACTAAGGAAGTGAAGGATATGGTTGAAGGAAAGAGTAAGGAGATTGCCTTAGATGATGAGGTCTCTAAAGATAACCCTATCCTCACTGAAGAACCATTCTTAAAAGAACTAAAGGCTTTGAGTGGTAAGGCATTGGAAGGAGTTCCTATCTTCAATAGAAAGATGGAACCAGAGATAGTCCTAGATTGGATTGAAGGGCTAGAAAATTACTTTGAGTGTGATGGCATTATAGAAGCTCAGAAAGTGAAAGTAGCTAAGGCAAGACTTAGAGGGTCTGCACTCACTTGGTGGAAATTCATCCAAGATGAGAGAGAGAAGTAAGGAAAGAAACCCATTACTAAATGGAAGGATATGGTAACAAAAACCATAGATCCATATGTACTTGAAGACTATGAGATTTTGTTGCATAAAAGAAGACAAATTCTGAGATAGAAAGACTTGGATGTGAACTCCTATACTGAAGAGTTTCAAAGGCTATGAGATCTCAACTTGCAGAAGATGAAAAGGTGAAGGTAGCTAGATACCTTAATGGTCTCAACTGGACTATTCAAGATGAGATAAGTCTCTTAATGATCAGGATGGAATTGGGAAATATTGAAATTTAATTTTTTTAGTCTATTTCAATGGATTTTATGTCTGGGCTTCCAACTACCAGGTGGGGGCATGATTGTGTATATGTTGTGGTAGATAGGTTTTCTAAAATGGCTATAATGGTAGCATGTAAAAAGATGATTTCTACAGAAGAGACTGCCAAGTTATTTTTTGAACATGTTTGGGTTCATTTTGGTTTGCCCAAAACCATTATTTCTGATAGGGATAGCAGGTTCATCAGCAAATTTTGGTCAGCACTATTAGAGTAATAAAGTGATTCCACTTATTAATTAAATCATATTGATTTAATTATTAAGTCACTTATTATCTCTCTTTTACTTAAGCTAAACTTTAGGTATTTAATAATTAATTCTTTTATTAATTATTACTATGCAACCTAGATATTTCCCCTTTAGGGTTTCGGTATCCTTTTATAAGGATTCCCTCTTTGTAAATTATTCAACTTGATGGTTATTAATTAATTGAGGATGTTATTGCATTAAGAGTTTTTTTTCCATTGTTTGCACAAGATGTTTCCTCTTCCATCAATCTATGATTTTTGGCCTCCATAGCTTTTTTATTTCTCTCTTTCTGTGACAGGTTTGCATGCAGGTGATTCTTGGGAGTTGTGGGTTGATAGTTTTCATCAACTCCAATATGGTATCAGAGCTCCAGATATTCATACCCCTATTCTCTTCATGAGAGATTTGGCCTTGTTATTTAATCTATGCTTTTGAGAGGTTTTTGTCTCAGATTTTAGTGGTTTTGGGAAGGATCTTTTGTTTGGAGCAGTGTGAGAAAAAACTGACATCTGGGTTGTGTTTGGAATACCCCCAAAACTCCTATTTTCATATAAGGCACGCCTTATTTGGACACAGTTGAAATCTGGGCCCTTTTTTTTGCTTGCATGACCTTGGCACATTTTTTGAGGCAAAAATCTGCCTCGGTTTCCATGCCACGGATTTCAGCAGCCACAAGCCCAAAATTTTTTAATATTTTTTTCAAAAAATAAAATCTTTTTTTTGTGTTTTTTTTATATAAAAAAAGGCATGTGTTTTTTTATGTTTTTTTCTTTAAAAAAAGCATAATGATTTATTATTATTATTTTTTCATTAAAAAAATAATAATAATAATTTTCTGCCATTTTGGTGGGAAATCTGGAGGCAGTATTTTTTTGGAGGAATTGTTAGTTTAGCAGGGCTCTGCCAATTTTGGCTAAGGTTTCATGAGGTTCACTTCTATTTTGACCTCCTGGTGGTTTTTTGCTCATATCTGGAGCAAACGGAGGCTGATTTTTGACTTCCTTATATCACCGGAAAGCTCTTTCTGAGATGGACGTCTTTTTGGAGGATAGATTTTCTGACTTTTCTATCTTGTAGGTTTTTTCACCTGTCAAAGTTAGCGATCATTTTTGCACTCTAGGAGCCATATCTTGCTCATCCGGACTCCTTTTTTTGACTTCCACATGGGATCGAAAATTTTCTTATGTTCTCTATCTTATTCTATAGGTCTCACACCTAGATTATGCTCCATATATCTATGTATTCATTTTTTTCTTTATGGCATTCTGGTAGATATCTTGGATGTTTTAGGTCTTGGGATCGTTTCCTTCTCTGAACATTGTATACACCTTTCTCTATAGCTTTCTTTTGTAAATGCACTAAAATAAAGTGCCTGCAGTTGCATATCTGGGATCTTGTACACCTTGTGCTTGTTTGTACTTGCACTCAGTTATAAAGTGCCATGGGGGGTTATGATGTTTTTCCTTTTATGCACATCCACCTTTGTCAAGTGAGTGTCCCTTCCATGACATTAGCCTCATGATGTATGTCTAGAAGATCATTTCTTCTACTTTGACACCGCCCTTTATCCTATGCTTGTACCTTCTTCTGCACTATTGGTGTTCCTGATTCTTCTTCTTGTAGTTTTTTTTGGCATTACATTTTAGTGTTTCTGTCAGACCTCTCCATGTTCAGCATTATGGGGGGGTATCTCCTGCTGGTTCTAAATGCTTCCTTGGTTCGATGGAGTGATCTATGTATTCAGTATTTCTTCTTATGTACTAGACAGATGCAGTAGCTGGTACCTATGCATTTCGGTGAGATGGATCATTTACCATATGGACACTCTTCTTTCATTCCTATTTTGGAGGCATTCTTCCATCTTCGATTGATCAACTCTTCAGGCTTTGTTTCAAGTCTTCTCTACCTAGTCATGTTCTATTACAGTGGAGGTTCTAGCAGATATTTTTTGACAGTGTTTGCAGCTTCATGCATCAGAGGTGTTCTACATGTTCTTTCTCTATTCCTATTTTATGGGACTTTCTCTAGTTTGGAGGCTTCTTCAATCCTTCGCTAGGCTTCATCTCTTTTTAGAGTAGGGTTTTTCTCATGTGGTTTTCTCTATTTCTCCTCTTTACAGAGATTTTTTGTATTGGGTACCTCATCAGGCCTTCTTGCCGGGACCCATTTTCCTACTTTCAGTAGCTATTTCTAGGTTTTAGCTTCTCCCTAAGTTTATCTTAAGGGGGGCTGTTAGAGTAATAAAGTGATTCCACTTATTAATTAAATCATATTGATTTAATTATTAAGTCACTTATTATCTCTCTTTTACTTA
>MU228546.1:2389468-2410546 GCA_018584345.1 Thuja plicata
ATTAAATCATATTGATTTAATTATTAAGTCACTTATTATCTCTCTTTTACTTAAGCTAAACTTTAGGCATTTAATAATTAATTCTTTTATTAATTATTACTATGCAACCTAGATATTTCCCCTTTAGGGTTTCCCTTTTAGGGTTTTAGTATCCTTTTATAAGGATTCCCTCTTTGTAAATTATTCAACTTGATGGTTATTAATTAATTGAGGATGTTATTGCATTAAGAGTTTTTTCTCCATTGTTTGCACAAGATGTTTCCTCTTCCATCAATCTATGATTTTTGGCCTCCATAGCTTTTTTATTTCTCTCTTTCTGTGACAGGTTTGCATGCAGGTGATTCTTGGGAGTTGTGGGTTGATAGTTTTTATCAACTCCAATAAGCACCATGGACTAAAATAGACACAAAGTTGACAAAGTCCATAGCATTCCATCTCCAAACAAATGGGTAGATAGAAGTTGTGAATCAAATGATCATTCATATCATACAAATGTATCATTCAAAACATCCTCATACATGGGACAAAAGGTTACCCTCCATGGAACATAGCTACAATCGTGCACTCCATAGTACTATAGGGCATAGTCCATTTGAGGTTTTTCTTGGGTATCAGCCATTGGCACCTATGAATGTAGCACTGTGAGTTTTGCAATCTAATAGTCTATAGAATGCTGAAAATGAGGTAGATAAAGAAGAAAAATTCATTGATAACAATAGACACCTACAACAAAAAGTTCATGATATTTTGGAGCAGAGTAATCAAAAGTATAAGGAAAGGCATGATAAACATAGAACTCCTCATCACTTTCAAATTGGTGACAAGGTATGGTTACATCATCAGAAAGAACGCCTTCATGGACCAAACAAGAAGCTTTGTCCTCTTCATTGTGGCCCGTATACTATTGTGAAGCAAGTTGGTGAGAATGCTTTTGAACTTAATTTGACATTCTTCTTGGGCTTGCATCCAGTTTTTAATGTGGAATTGTTGAGACCCTATTTTCCTCCTTTGTTGGACATCTCCCAAGCTACTGAGAGCATTCAAGCTGCAGAATTATCTACTACTATTCCAGTCCAGTGTGACCATGTTACTAAAGTCATTTCAAAGACTGAGAAATTAGAACATTCATCTTTATTAGGTGGTTCGATCTGGTCAGTATCGTCATCAAGGCAAGTGGTTAACTAAGGAAAAAATTGAAGGACAATTTCCTCATTTGTTGTAGGAGATTAATTCAATGGGGCCCATTTCCTCTCAAGGGGGGAGGAATGATCAGGATGGAATTGGAAAAATTAAAATTTAATTTTTTCTGTATTTTAAATGTCTCAGTAATCTGCATTTTTTAAGGTCTTTGGGGAATTTATGGCTTTGTCTTCCTCAGGGAAGGGAAACTGTAGGTTTCACTTCCCAATTTTGGGTCTACAGTTCTGGATTATCTTTCCAATGAAGTAAATGGTTTGTAAATCGGACCTAGGTCTAGAAAGTTATGCCTTCTCCAAGTAGGCCTATATTTTAATATAGTTTTTTGAAATTTTTGGTAGTTTTAATGAGTTTATTTGTAATAAAAATTATGAGGACTCTACATTTCCTTTCCAAGAAATTCTAGTGAATCTTGGGATCCTTCATGTTTGTATAAACTCCAATTTTGAATAGAATGGATCACTTTTTGGCTTGCAATTATGTTGTTCGTCTTTAGTGTTTATTTTATTGAATTCAACAATACCATAGGTTTCACACCAGGTATTGTAATCTAATTTCTTAATTCAGATCAATGGTATCAGAGCGGGAATGCTCCTTTATGCCAATTTACATAAGGTCCTCCTACCAAAGATTAGGATTGGATACACAAAAATTATTAGAATATCCACCTTTGAGGTGCACACAATCAAAGATGTCAGATGATAAAATTAACCAGTTGGTGGAAGAGGCTTTAAATAAGAAACAAGAGGAGATGATGAGTCAATTTTCACTCCTTCTATAGATTCAACAACCCTTTGAATCAAGAACAAAATTTCATGGAAATACCCCTTTCAAAGTGCAGGTAAATTTTGACATCCCAAATTTTTAAGGAAAAATTGATGCTGAAGCTATTGATAACTGGTTATCAAAATTGGATAGGTACTTTTCTGTAAAACATTTCTCAGATGAAGAAAAAATAACATTTTCTCTCCTCAAAGCTGAGACCCATGTGAAATTATCTTAGGAAGCCAAATTAGCAAATAAAGAATGGGAATTATCTGATGGAAATGGCTTGGAAATATCTTTTGATAAGAATCCCACATGGGGAGAATTTGTGGAATACATAAAAGGAGCATATCTTCCTAAGGATGTCTACAAATAGAAATACATAGAATGGAAGCTACTTCAACAGAAGAGGTATCAGTATATGCAAGATTAGACCAACACATTCCATTCACTTTCAGCAAAACTTGGTATTCAGGATTCAGAGAAGCATCAAATTTTGAATTATCGTAGTGGACTTCACAGGTATATTCAAAAAGAGATGGAATTTTTTAATATTGAGAAATTAGAAACTACCTATAAATATGCTATCAAAATTGAAGAGAAATCCAAGCAAAAAGGGAAGAGGGACTACTTTGCAAATAATAAGCCAAGGGTTGAAGGTGACAATAAATCTGTAGGAAAATAGGTGACCAAGGAACCTCACTCTAAATCACCTAAGAATACATGGTGGGCTACAAAAAAGACACAGAAAAATATAGGGATGTGGTGTGAGATGCATAAGTCCCCAACCCATAATACAAAGGATTGTCAAAGTATTAAAAATATAATGACAGAAATATGAGGAGAGGAAGTTGAATCTTAATCATCACCTAACCCCTGATAATATTCAGAGATGCCACCAAATTTCAGTTAAGGTGGAAGATAAGTTAAGAAAGAAGAAAGACTCAAGCACTACTAGAGGTAGAGGTAGAGGAAGAGACAATAAAGGATAGAGAGGTGGATATGGTGGTATAATTTCAGAGACAAAGTCTAAAGGAGAGACAAAACTTACCGAACAACAAGAAGGGATCTCAAGTAGACAAGGCTTCAACATAGGAAGAGGCTCTAATAAAAATGGAAGAGGAAAGAACAATAGTCAAGGGAAAGGTTCATACTTTACAAACATGAAATTCTCTCATTAAAATCAAATGGGACACCCTACATATAGGTTTCCAGAGAAAGGCTCTACTTCTCTTGGAAATGACAAGAGGGTAAAATTTTTTCAAGAGGATTCTAGTGGTGAAAATAAACACCCTGAGGTGCCCTTAGAGTCTTAAGAAGGAGAGAAATTGACAAAGAGAAGAACATTAATCATGGAGCTAGTGAAAGAGGAACCAAACTAGATAAGGTCACTATTTAGAGTGAAATGTAAAATGATGGGAAAAGTATGTAGAGTCACCATAAACTCAGGGTCTATTGACAACATAGTGTCAAAGGAGGTAGTTAGCAAGTTAAAGATGAAGATAATTCCACATAGTAACCCATATAAGGTTACTTGGTTGAACAAAGGACAACATGTCCTTGTGAATGAACAAGCATGGGTGGACTTCTTGAAGACATTATATTTTTCCATTAGTATATACAAGGAAAAACATGATGAGCACCATTGGTTTATACTACACCGACAAACAGGGCACAACACTACCCGATGCCAAGGTTATCGATACTGCCAAGTACAAAGCATCCCAACAAACACTTTTTAGTGTTACCTGATGACAAAAAGGAAAAGGGAACCTGACGAGTAACCAACAGTGAAACCCAAAAAAACATTCAAAGAGTGGAACCCGACAGTTGAAGGGAACCCAACAATCAGTTCAAAGAAGGAAAACCGATATACTTTTAGTTCACACTGACTATCAAGAATTGACAATCAGTTACATCCCGCAAAAAGTGGATCTGACTTTCCACGTCACATAAATCACTAAAATTTTATATTTATCTTCTTGATTTGTTTTAAAACCATTATGTGCAGAGAAAGAAATGTAATTTTTTTTTTAATCAGTTTAACTATTTTAAAATATGCAAACTAAAGGATCAAGGTCAAGTTGTATACTTTGGATCTAGAGTTAAAATTATAATGCGTGATTCTAAAATAGGTCAAATAACTGTATAAATAGATGCTCAATCAATTGTGAACATCTTGTTTGATGATGATTTTAGCCACTAAGAGCATCTATGGATCAGATAAGAGAATTCATGCAACAACATAGACAAAGATCAAATCAGTTGTCAAGAATAGAACACAGGCTACCAACGAGCAGGAAAAAGGTATTAATCAATCACTATAAGCGATATTCATATTCTGTGAGATTTATTAGATATGTAATTAGAAATTATAGATTGCATACAGTCAGGTCAAACATATTGTACATATTCTAACAAGTGGGGTACACTTAAGAAATCCTTTCAAGGAAGGTGGACTTAACAGTCCTATTTTAAATCTCTTAACCGAGTGCACACTTCATTAGTTTTGCTAAAATATATTAACAAAGTAGATCCTAATAGGTCTCCACATTAATACTCCTAACAGGGTAGATCATCAGAAGTGATCAATTTTAAGCCATTATCGGCTCCCTTCCATTCTACAGATAGTGAAATTTTTACTTCCTAACATGAGTTTTCTATGATATCATATCTTGTGTTATGTGTCTATTACTTTCATGAATATTTCTATGAATGTTGTATATAATTAAGTTTATGAATTAATACTACATGCAAAGAAAGAACATCATATATGGTCAGTAATACAGTAAAGATTGATTACTAATGATGAAAGGTGAAAAGTGTTAAAAGTTTTAGAGGTACTGATTCACCCCTCCCCTCTCAGTACTACTTCCCATTAATCCCAACAATTGGTATCAGAGCTGAGTCTCTTCTTAGAAATCTTAAAGGCCTAAGAGAAAAGATCAAACAACGGAGAAGTAAAAACTTGATAAAAATATTGAGAATTAAAATCTTGAAATTCAGATGTTCTATGAATAGTATAAAAAAGCTAGAATCAGTATGAGACAGTTGCTGGATGAAAGAAAAACTATGGCATCTCGCTATAATGAGATAGATTACATTGAGGAAGAGATTCTAGATTTCTTTGATTCTTCAAGATCAAATACAAGCAAGGCATTAGATACATCAGAAGAAAGAATCACAAACCTAACTGAAATCAATCTACATTTGGCTGGACAAGTCAAATGTCTACAAATCAGTCAAGAGACATAGATGGTAAGAATGATTGATGTCATGAACAATGCAAGGCAAGCTGAACAAGAAAGAACTCTAGCTATAGATGATAGAATAAAAATCATAGACAAGCTACAAGAAAAGGATTCTGAGATACAAAGACTTATAGAGAATCACCATGAGGTAACTAATTAGATTATTCTTATGATTCAAGAAGAAAATAGAATGAATGTGGAACTCATTGAAAGAATATAGATTATCGATGAACTAAGAGAAGAGAATGAAAAACTAAAGCATGAGGCTATAATTCAACAACATCATAATGACATGATTAAGAGAGCTGAAGAGAGTACAAAGAGGATGGATGAATTCTTTAATGCACAAAAAAGACCCAACACCAATACTAGACTAGGGTACATGGAGCATGGAGAGTCATCAAATGAAGATGATCCAAAAGATCCCTACACCAATCCTAGACCAAGGAAGTTGACATGCAATAACTATGGAAAGAAAGGCCACACCTCACATGTCTATAGGAGAAAAGAAAAAGGTATTCCTAAATCCATATTTACATTCATAGGACATTGTTATAATTGCAGCAAGAAAGGACATAAAGCATATGAATGTAAATCAAAGGTGAAAGAAACAAAGAAGGAAACCTATATAGACAAGTATTGTCCCACCTACAAAATGCATGGCCACACATCTCTTGAATGTACGAAGAAGAAAATTGAAGCATGGAAACCCAAAAATGAAGAAAATGCATATAAACCAAGAAAAGTCAGTAATTCATATGTTTGGGACTACAATACATGGATAAACTACACATGTGGTAGATATGGTCGCATTGCTGCAAACTACATGAGATTATGGACCAAAAGGTCTAGAGGCTGGACCAACCCAGGAATGGCATGTTTACACTATCATAAGGTTGGACATCTAAAGAAGGACTGCAAAGATTGAATAACAGAAACTACCACCTTTGCAAACGGTAACACCATTGAAGACATCAAGAAAATGAGAAAGCAAATGTGGAGGAAAGCTTCAACTAGTGAGGAAGCCAAACCAAACAATGCAGTAGGTGACACCTCATCCCATGGATCTGGTGACATCACCACCCCTACCTAAAGATGAACAAGTAAGTATGGAGCTGAACTACACCAAGTCATATTTTTCTTTAGTTTGATTATACAAATTGATAGATAGTCAACATCTGCATGAATAAAGATGCATATTATTTTACTTGTTACAATTATGAGAAATGAACCCTGCCAATAAACACATACCAAAAATCATCAGTGAATATAAAGGATGAGTTATTTACTCTTTCTGAGAATTGTTGCTCAACACATAAAAAGGCTAAGTTACTAATGTAACCCGACACCCATCGGTAGGGAAGCAAAGTTATAAAGTTGTCTTGACACAACACCGATATCCATCAATAAAAGAAACAATCTTAACAGCAATCCCAAGTTTCTTGTCAACATTGAGAATGTTATTTGAAATTATTCCCGATGAACTCTTTCTTCATGACCCGACAAGTTGTTGAGCATTTATGATAGAATTAGGGCAAAAGTCTATAAATACTCGATGGGAGCACTTCATTTCTCAGATGAGATTTGAGAAGAAAGAGTAGATTGAAAACAAATCAATAAGAGAGCATTTAGAAGAGAAACCTCAACTCGATCCAATGCACTCCAAATAGATCACTCACTAGCTACACAGATCAAAGTAAGTACCGATCATACCGAAGAACTCTATTGCTATTTTCAGAAAAGCCCTAAATTTGAAAAATGATGGCAACCACTTCAAGAACTATAAAATTGAAGAATGATAAGAAGAATGTCATTAAGATGATTAAGAATAGCACCTGTGTGGATCCTAAGTACAAGATATGCCCAAAGATTGCATCACAACCTGATGAGTCTGGCACATTTTTGAAAATTCCACCTAGGGTTTTGCTGATAGAAGATGCAAGGTCCTATATTCACTGCAAGATCACTAAGATAGGTGATCTGGAGATAGATAAAGCTTACAAGAGGTTGTGTGATGCACAAGGAAACCTAAAATAAGAACACAAGCATCTGCAAGTAAAAGGGATAACAAATTCCCTATATTTCCTGAGGGTTTTCAAAACTAACTCGATTAGGTTAGTTTTGAGAAGAATGCATGACCAGAAGTTATGGTTGGATGAACCTACAAAGATCACAAAGGATGTGTTACATGTTGTAACTGGTTACCTCATAACTGACGAACCTAAGGCACAATAGCATCCCTCTCGGCCATAAGTTGGAAAACTCACCAATGTTGTGTGGGATAATAGAGGACTCAAGGGGAACACCATCACCGACAAGGAATTGAGGTTTGATGCATGTGTGATAGGCTATAAAATATTCCATGAAAGAAGGCTAAATATAATAACATCAATAGTAGTAAGCACAACCTACAAGATAGTCACGAAGGGAATACAGATGGATTTATGTGAGATCCTATTGAAGCAACTTGATGAGAATATGACAACAATCAGGTTTGCAAAGAAAAAAACATGTAAGTTTGGTTCACTCATCATGTGTATATTATTTTATTTTCAAGAACACTTTCCTTCAGTTGGAAAAGTGAAATGGGACACTACCAAGCTAGTCACATTGTAGATTAGTGACCTTATCAATTCACTAGGTGACAAATTTGATTCAGTAATGACTGAATACTTCCTTGACTTCAAGGAAAAGATGATGGAAAGAGTGAGGATCCCTGAACAGTTGATTGAGAAACATAGGGATAAAATATGTTTCATGGTGGATTTAGATTTCACTCACATTAAAATAGTTGTACCAAGGAAAACCTAGTTAGCACCTCTTGACTATGAGGTAAACATAGATCAAGCAACAAATGCAATTGATGCATTGATAGATGAGCCACTTGACAGTAAAAAACCAATGTTTGGCACATATGAAGAGGCCAAGTCGAAGAAAAAAAAGGCCTATTAATCAAGAATAATGTCAACAAGAAAAACAAGATGGTTAAGAATCTTGAAAAGATGTTGTCGGTTAATGAGGAGACAAAACAAATAGAGGAAACTGAGAAACATGGTACCATCAGTGAAGAGAAACATGAGCAAGAATTAGACTCTAAGGCCACTGAATTTGATACACCTCCACCTCCTACCAAGAAACCCAGGACCATAATGGCTTAGAGAACAAGAAGTCAAATAGTAAAAGCTACTACACCTCTCAAGAAAGGTCAAGTGAGGACCTATAAGAGGAAGAAGAAAACAAAGAAGCAAACTAAGAAACAAATACCTACAAAAAGGAGGAAAAGACTGGTTAGGACCAAAGCTAACATAAAAGATTCAAAATAGGATGAGCCTAATGTAGAGAAGAAAAGCTCAGCCCCTAGAACAATGGATGAAATTTCCAATTCAATTGCAACAACCGGTACAATGACTGATAGGAAGACTAGACAGTGGGCAAAACTTGAGCCAGAGGATCAACATAAAATATGAGATGCAATAATTAGGGCAATGGTCAAGTTAAAATATGTACCAGCAGAATTTGTAGGTCAAATACTGAAAGAACTCAGTGACAAAATTTCACAACAATGGTCATATGCCTTATACATAGAAAAGGAAGCAAGGGAGAGGGTACTTGTCACACACGTGCCTGCTGAATCAAAGATGAAAGAGATCAAAGAAATAATGAAAAAGTACTAAAGTAATTTTGTAGCAAAGATAATAGCTTACAAAATGCTAGAGGATAAATTTATAGAGCTAGACAGCATGATATAGGCCAAATGGAGACAAATCCTAGATCTACCTGCAGAGCCAACAAGTTGTGAGAATCAATTAATTCTCACCGACAAACCTTATGTAGAGGAGCAGAAAGATAAAGAAAGTCCTAAGAACATTGCTTTGGATAATGTAGATAATAATGAGCCCATTGACTTAGACAAAGTCATAGATGATCTTGACATTCAAGACATCACTCATTATGACTCTGATAAAGATCCACAGAAAGAAGATGATGTAATTTTCATATCTCTTAAGGATCAAAATAAGCAACAAGAAATTGGAAACACAAGGAAATAAGGACATGGATGTTGCTGATCAAATATGACCAGACAAGTCCATTATTGACATAACAGGAATAGACACTGTAGATCAACTACAAAAATATGAAGATGTCACTTCTCAACAGGATCAAACTGATGAGCAGGACACACTTATAGATGCATCACAAGTGGGCACATAGAATAACATGCCATTATTGATGAAGGCCATCAATATTCTAGAAGGAAATGAAGAATAAAATGTAGAAGATACAAGCATACCCGAAGACAAGGTTGATGCAGAGACAAAGGATACTACAGATGAACCAAAAGATACAACTGCAGATCAAGATGCAACCAATTGGCTTGCCTTTGGCACCAAAGTTTTAAAATTTTGAAAACCAACATCACTGAGAAATTTCTCAAAAATTTTCCCACCCTTTATAATGGTTTCTGTAAATAATTTTCCAGTGAAGTACTTTTTAAAGGGTAGTGTCGCATGAAGTTATTTAACTTGAACCAAAATGTGAAGCTCAAATTTCAAAAGTTCAAGTTTACTAGTTCAGAAGAGAAAATCCAAGTTGATGGCTCAAGATGCAATGTGCATTATCAAACCTTGAACCTTGAACTTGCAGTTCAAAGTTCAAGATTCAATATTCAAAAGGCAATTTGCAAGTTTTGTGATCCCCATGCAAAACAAGAAATATTTCTGGGTTATGCTTTATATGGATCATTTAGCCTGTAGTTAAAATTTCATGGGAAATAGAGCTATCAACTAAAAGTTATGTAGGTTTTTCTGCCACAATTTAAAAGTGTAATATGCATTGTAAAATCTTGAACCTTGAACCGTAAGTTCAAAGTTCAAGATTCAATATTCAAAAAGACATCCCGCAAGTTCACAACAAGAGAAGAAAAATGGGAAGTTTCACTAGCTGTTTGACAAGGATTGCATTCAAATGGTGGCAGTGCATAATGTGATAAAGGGATTTATAATCAACTCATGTCACATTGTATAAATGATGGAAGAAACAAATGAATGTATTGAACAAGTAAATTTGGAGTGAGCAGCTTGATGCAGTTGCTGCCTACAAAAAATGAATTTTCTGATTTTTCTGACAAAAACATCAGTCATGTTGCAGGGGAAATAAATTTTAACAGAATGGTTTGATCTATCTGAATTTTATATATGATTTAGAAAACCTAATTTTCTAAATCCTCACCTAGAGTGATTGCACAAATTCATCATGGTTTTCAAGATGTGAATAACATAGTGCAGGTATCTAAAACTGGACATATTTCCTATTTTCTGATGAAAAAACATTCAGTCTTCGTGTGAGGGATATAACTATTTAATCCAGTGTTGGATCTGGCTGTATTTTATATATGTTTCAGGAAACCTAATTATCTAAAGCTTCATTAGAGGGATGTCCAAAATTTTACCTATTGTGAAAGATACAAAGAATAGAATAAAAGTCTATAAAACTAGACGTATTTCTAGATTTTTGAATGACAAAAAATTCATTCTCGGTACGGGTCCTGTAACCCCCAACTCAACCATTGGATTTTTCTCAATTTGGGATATGTTGTTAATACCCAAGCTACAAAGGTTTCCATAGGAGTGATTAGCAAAATATGATGGCGTTAAAAGGATACAAGTGGCTGTGTAGAGGTCTATAAAAGAGGCCAGCAATATCTTATTCTGTCTGCAAACAACAATGGATTTTGGTGGCAATTCCTTCATGGCTAATAAAGCTATTTTGAAATAATACATTATGGTGCTGAAAGGAGATTTTGACACATGTCAAGAACATGTATGTGGCTGCTAATAAGTTCAAATAAAGGACCATTTAATAAGTTTATGAAGGTATTTTGTAAAGTTTATAAAACTTTATTGAGCATCAAGAATAAGTTATTTAATAACAGAAAAGTTACGGGAAAGAAAGAGGGCCTATTCCATAAGAATCAGTTTTAATAACTGAAAAGAGATTCATCAGGAAAAGAAGATAAATATGCAACATAAAGAAAAACAATAGGTTCTTTGTCTCTAGCAGTTAGTTGGCTACAGGAAGGGAGATCATTTTCTGAGTATTGGATGTAACAGAGAAGGGAAGGAGAAATTTATTTATTTTAATTGCAGACTTGTTTATGGTGCAGGAATGAAATGATTAGTTGGTCTTTTTTTCTACATATTTAAAATGGAGAGAAATATATTTTCAAATCTGTTGGTTTGGATATATGTTTTTCTGAATGAATTTAATATGTTGGTTACTTCATTTATATTTTCACATATTGTTCTATGTTGTTATGTCAAGCATATGTGTGCATTATAAATCAATTGGTTTTGTGTATTCATGGCTGCAAAATTAAATAGTAAATCTTCCTTCATTTTTTTGTATTGAGAAGGATTAAATAGTAATCTGTAGATTTTTGTTTATTCCTCTCTTTGTCCTTTAATTTGAAACCGCATTCATACCATGTTGATGGATGAATGTTAGTATGCATTTGTGTCTTCCAGTTAAAGACACAACCAGAAATTTATTCATTGCATATATTTTAAGAGGGAGTTGTACCTCTCAATTCAGAGGAGAGTTATGAATTTAATGATAACTTATCCAACTGTTAGTTCTCATTGTTCTTCTTTCCAGGCATTTGGAGTTAGTTTGTTTATCAATTTTTTGAAGGAAAAATCTATTCATTAACAGATTTTTGGCGACTCTACTGGGGAACGAAGAAAAGATTGGTTCCTTATTCATTTCTTTAGTCATTCTTTAGATATCCTTGTTTATTTAGGATTGGTGACTTTGTTGACATTATGTTGAATCCAAGAAGTATGAAAGAGGGGAAAAGACCAAACCCCACAATTGAAGAAATCCTTGAGATGGATGACGAGGTGTTGCACAATTTCTGGGACTACTATAAGAGTAGCATTTCAAGATCCATTGAAATGAATATAAGCATTAAAGATGATCATGTAACCGCACTATTATGGAGGAGTATTTGTGCAAAGTTACATGAGTTGAAAGAGTTAGAAGAGGCAGAAAACTTGTTGCGAGCTCATGGAAAGAAGGTATTACAATTGAGGAAAGAACTACGTGCTGATGATGAGGGAGTTGTGGCTGCTCTAAATTCTTTTTGCTCCCAAAATTTTTTAGTTTTGAGCAACAAAGAAGTGCAACCTTAGAAGCAATTCAAGAGAAAACCTACAACTGAAGATTTCAATAAAGTGCAAGATCAAGCCTTTCAAAAACTCCGGAGTGCCTTAAAAGGAGCATTTGTCAAGATGAAATAAATAAGCTTTACCCCTCTGAAGACCATCACTCCTCATTGCTATTGAAGTGTGTACATGAGAAGTACCATGCCCTCAAAAGTATCAAGAAAAGGACACATACTATAGCCAGCCAAACAATAGAACCAACAGTTTGTGTTTTCTCTATTTTTGGTTAAGAGGATCTTGAGATGCCATTGATTTTCCCATCCATGTCTATAGGTCACCAACAAAAGGAAGAAGAATTGTGTCATGCTGGAAACATGAAGCCTAATAATTTTTCACCATGCATGGAAGTAGAGGGAAAAGAAGGATCATCTAATTCTTCCCTAAGAAAAGAAATATCAATAGGACAAGATGACTTGTACACTCCTATGGGGTGCTTGAAAGGCTCAAATGTTGATTTGCAGCCTAATACTAGATCCAAACTAGACAATCTTCAGAAATTAGAAGTAAACAAGATTACTCATGACAACAGTGAGCTCCAAAAGGGAGAACCTATTACATGTCCAAGTGAAGGAGGCATTCTCAAACCAATTGATAGATCAACAAGTGAGACAAAGACAAAATTTGAAGGGCTGGAAGATAAGGTGACTTGGAGTGATCTTAACCTGTTATACCTACCAACGGGGTTTCATGAAGGTGTCACTTAGAGACAAACCTCTTTTCCATACACAAGAACCGCCTTCACGTGAAGAGGATTGTTTCTTCCCTCTTGGGATAGAGAATTTTGAGACAAGTAGCAAGAAAGGAGAACACCTATCAACAATCATGTATGAAGATTCCAAAAAAATAAATCTAAGTGCTGATCTGATTGATACACTTGGCTTGGATGAAATGTTTTCTGAAGTAGTAGCAGCAAAATATGATGAAGCCTGTCCATTTCATGTTGATCCTATGCTGGATGAAGCATTTTCTTATGTTGAGTATGTTGAAAATATTTCTAAAATATGGGTGTTTACGATTGCTAATCATATGGGTGATATGGGTTTCTTTGTGAAGATCTTTGAGCCTAATTTTTTTCAGCCACCAATTGAAGATAGTCTTGAAAATTCCATGTTGGAGATTCAACAAAGGGTGGAGGGCTATGATCAGATATGGTCAGTTGGAGCTGAGCATTGGTTTAGAAGGCTCTTCCACACACTCCGCTTAGCTTGCAACAATAAAGAGGTCGCCATATGTGGGTTACACCAAGCTATCTCATTTGAGAGTTTCCCATTATTTTGAAAGGGATATTTCTTCTCACAACTAGTGAATGGCTTAATGTATGTTTTCCTCAGCTTTGATCCTATGGTGAGTTCTTCTAACTTGTATATACTTGTAAATATCTTGTTGATCTTTGAGATTTTGGTGGTGTCTAGTTTAGTTGGTTAGTTTTGCTCGCTGGCAGTTTAGTTGTTTTGGGTTTTCCCTTGCTCTTCCCCGCTAAGCAAGCAGCTCCCTATTTTTGTGCAATGATGACTCTGTTTTCCCCAATGGCTAGGCACTGGAATTATACCAGAGATTGTTGGATTCTCTATGTCTCTTACGACCCACATCCCTTGTTAGAGCTAGCTATTGTCTTACCTTTGGCAGCCAAGTTTTAAAATTTTGAAACCCAACATCACTGAGAAATTTCTCAAAAAAATTTCCACCCTTTATAATGGTTTTTGTAAATAATTTTTTAGTGAAGTTATGCTTTTTAAAGGGTAGTGTTACATGAATTTATTTAACTTGAACCAAACTGTGAAGCTCAAATTTCAAAAGTTCAAGTTTACCAGTTCAGAAGAGAAGATCCAAGTTGATGGCTCAAGATGCAATGTGCATTATCAAATCTCAAACCTTGAACTTGTAGTTCAAAGTTCAAGATTCAGTATTCAAAAGGCAATTTGCAAGTTTTGTGATCCCCATGCAAAACAAGAAATATTTCTGGGTTATGCTCTACATGGATCATTTAGCATGCAGTTAAAATTTCATGGGAAACGGAGCTATCAACTAAAATTTATGCAATTTTTCCTGCCACAGTTAAAAAGCATAATATGCATTGTCAAATCTTGAACCTTGAACCGCAAGTTCAAAGTTCAAGATTCAATATTCAAAAAGACATCCCGCAAGTTCACAACAAGAGCAGAAAAATGGGAAGTTTCACTAGTTGTTTGACAAGGATTGCATTCAGATGGTGGCAGTGCATAATGTAATAAATGGATTTATAATCAACTCATGTCACATTGCATAAATGATGGAAGAAACAAATGAATTTATTGAACAGGTAAATTTGGAGTGAGAAGCTTGATGCAGTGGCAGCCTACAAAAAATGAATTTTCTAAATTTTTTGACAAAAACACCAGTCATGTTGCCAGGGTAATAAATTTTAATAGAACCATCCGATCTGTCTCAATTTTACATATGATTTAGAAAACCTAATTTTTTAAATCCTCACCAGAGTGATTGCACAAATTCATCCTAGTTTGCAACGTGTGAATAACAGAGTGCAGGTATCTAAAACTAAACATATTTTCAGTTTTCTGATGACAGAAAATTCAGTCTCAGTGTGAGGGACATAACTATTAACTCCACCATTGGATCTAGTTGTGTTTTTGATATGTCTTAGGAAACCTAATTGTCTAAAGCATCACTAGAGGGATTTCCAAAATTTAACCTAGTGTGAAAGATAAAAATAACAGAATAAAATTCTATAAAACTAGACGTATTTCCATATTTTTTGATTATAGAAAATTCAGTCTGGGTATGGGCCCTGTAACCCCCAACTCAACTGTTGGATTTTTCTCAATTTGGGATATGTTGTTAATATCTAAGTTACAAAGGTTTCCACTAGAGCAATTAGAGAAATATGATGGCGTTTAAAAGATACAAGCGACTGTGTAGAGGTCTATAAAAGAGGCCAGCAATCTCTTATTCTGTCTGCAAACAACAATGGATTTTGGTGGCAATTCCTTCATGGCTGATAAATCTATTTTGAAATAATACAATATGGTGCTAAAAGGAGATGTTGACACATGCCAAGCATGTGTATGTGGGCACTAATAAGTTCAATTAAAGGACCATATGATAAGGCTCATTTTATGAAGGTATTTTGTAAAGTTTATAAAACTTTATTGAGCATCAAGAATAAGTTATTTAATAATAGAAAAGTTATAGGAAAGAAAGGGGGCCTATTCCACAAGAATCAGTTTTAATAACTGAAAAGAGATTCATCGGGAAAAGAAGATAAATATGCAACAGAAAGAAAAAGAACAAGTTCTTCATCTCTAGCAATTAGTTGGCTACAGGATGGGAGATCATTTTCTAAGTATTAAATGTAACAGAGAAGGGAAGGAGAAATTTATTTATTTTATTTGCAGACTTTCTTATGGTGCAGGAATGAAATGATCAGTTGGTCATTTTGTCTACATATTTAAAATGGAGAGAAATATATTTTTAAATCTGTTGGTTTGGATATATGTTTTTCTGAATGAAGTTAATCTGTTGGTTAATTCATTTATATTTTCACATATGGTTCTGTGCTGTTATGTCAAGCATATGTGTGCATTATAAATTAGTTGGTTTTGTGTAATCATGGCTGCAAAATTAAATAGTAAAACTTCCTTCATTTTTCTATATTGAGAAGGACTAAACAGTAATCTATAGGTTTTTGTTTATTCCTCTCTTTGTCCTTTAATCTGAAACCACATTCATACCATGTTGATGGATGAGTGTTAGTATGCATTTGTGTCTTCTGGTTAAAGACACAACTAACAATTTATTCATTGCATATCTTTTAAGAGGGAGATGTACCTCTCAATTCAGAGGAGGGTTATCAATTTAATGATAACTTATCCAACTGTTAGTGCTCATTTTTTCTTCTTTCCGGGCATTTGGAGTTAGTTTGTTTATCAATTTTTGAAGGAAAAATCTATTCACTAACACAACCGATGATCAGAAAGACAAGTCTACTGATTAGATTAAAGAAGAAGATAAACAAGTAGAAGAGGAAAATTAGAAGGAAAAGAGTGAAGAAGCAAAGACAGATGAATAGGAGAATAAAACAAAAGAGAAATCTGCAGAAACACTCAAGGTTGATGGAGAGATGTCTTCACCAAACCGACAGGTGAACCCTGAGCATAAAACACAAGAAGCTTCATCTACAAAGCCTTCACCAAGTGCCTCTAAGATGAAAAATGAACTTGCAATGGTAGTTCATACATCTGCTTCTACACAAATCTCAAGGAAGAAGAAGAGAAAGAACAAGAATCCAGTCACTCTGGATGAAATTATTGAGATTCTAGTATGTGATCCTAGAACATTGGATCCTACTGAGTTAACAAAGTATGCAAGACTTTGTGAAAGGAAATCCATGCATGATAAGTTGAGAAAAGCCACCAAGGAAGCAAAGGTACTTGAAGTTGCATGAGGAATACTTCAGAAAATTGTACCTGACATAGATGATGATCAAACAACCCCCATGTTTGATCAATTAGTGGTTTTGACCGATCTCATCACATCTCAAAACATAGATGTTGAGAAGGCTATGGAAGCTGGACTTGAAAAGAAATATGAATTCAAGCTAGCTGAGAAGATGAGCCAAGAAGTGACACTACAAAAGGTGAAGCTATCTGAACTGGTAAGCACAATAGACCCAATAATTTTAGAAGCTATAACCTTAATACATAAATTATGCACGTTAAATAAACTCATGAAGGAGTATACCGACAAGATAGCACAGATAGATGCTAATCTTCAAGAAAGTGCACAAAGTCTCACAAACAGTGAAGAGGAAATCAAATTGCACAATGAACAACTCAAGCAAGCTCGAAAGTTGAGACAAGACATATAGATTGTAGAAACCAAGTTTACAGATGAGGTAAATGAGCTTCAAACTCAACTCTTACCCACACTCTCATTACTGCAAAACCATATGACAGAGGCAAGAGCACCTAGATAGAATTTATGATATACATGCCAAGATTGAGCTAGAGCACATGGCATTAGAACTCAAAGAAAAATGGGAGAAAATGATCGAAGATATCAAGAACACCCACTCCCACATTCTTGACATACTGTAAGTTACACGGTTTTTTTCACATTTTTGACAACTTATAAGTTGTACATTTTTGTCATGATTATCAAAAAAGGGGGAAATGACATGTATTGTCAATTAGTAAAAAGGGGGAAAATGAAAGGAAGAAATGATATGTACATTCAATCATTAGAAAGAGAAAAGAAAAAGAAAACGGGGAATGTATAGTACAAAGGAAAGTATACATGTGCATATACTTATACTATACTAATGCATACAGTTAGGGGGAGTCATATAATGACATGGATATATACATGGTGTACATACTAAACACTTTAGTATTTTGCACATATCAGCTTTTGATACTAATGTCAAAGGGGGAGATTGAAGACATTATATTTAACCATTAGTATATACAAGGAAAAACATGATGAACACCATCAATTTATACTACATAAACAGACAGGGCACATCACTACCTGATGCCAAGTCTACCAATATTGTCAAGTACAAAGCATCCCAACAAACACTTTTCAGTGTTACCCAATGACAAAAAGGAAAAGGGAACCCGACGAGTAACCAACAGTGAACCCGATGAAAAAATAAAAGAGTGGAACCTGATAGATGAAGGGAACCCGACAATCAGTTCAAATAAGGAACACTGACAAACTTTCAATTCACACCCATGATCAAGAACCGACAGTCAGTTACATCCCACAAAAAGTGGATCTGACTTTCCACGTTAGATAAATCACTGAAGTTTTATATTTAGCTTCTTGATTTGCTTTAAATCCATTATGTGCGGAGAAAGAAATGTAATTATTATTGTTTTTATCAGTTTAACTATTTTAAAATATGCAAACTAAAGGATAAAGGTCAAGTTGTATACCTTGGATCTAGAGTTAACATTGTAATGCGTGATTCTAAAATAAGTCAAATACTTGTATAAATAGATGCTCAATAAATTGTGAACATTTTTTTCAATGATGATTGTAGCCACTGAGAGCATCTAAGGATTAGACAAGAGAATTCATGCAACAACATAGACAAAGATCAAATCAGTTGTAAAGAATAGAACATATGCTACTGACGAGGAGGAAAAGGTATTAATGAATCACTATAGGTGATATTCATATTCTGTGAGCTTTATTGGATCTGTAATCAACAATTATAGATTGCATACAGTTAGGTCAAACATATTGTACACATTCGAACATGAGGGGTACACTTAAGAAATCCTTTCAAGGAAGGTGGACTTAACACTCCTATTGTAAATCTCTTAACCGAGTGCACACTTTATTAGTGTTGCTAAAATCTCTTAACAGAGTATATCCTAATAGGTCTCCACATTAATACTCCTAATAGGGTAGATCATCAAAAGTGATCAATTTTAAGCCTTTACCAGCTCCCTTCCATTCTGTAGATAGTGAAGTTTTGTGGGTGTCATCCCCATCGCAGTTTTTATTTCCTAATAGTAGTTTTTTGCGATATCATATATTGTGTTATGTGTCTATTAATTTAATGAATGTTTCTATGAATGTTGCATATAATTAAGTTTATGAATTAATACTACATGCATAAGAAAGAACATCAGATATGGTCGGTAATACAATAAAGATTGATTACTACTGATGAAAGGTGAAAAGTGTTAAAAGTTTTAGAGGTACTGATTCACCCCTCCCCTCTTAGTACTACTTCCCATTAATCCAAACACTTCTCGATTGGAAGGTATAAAGATAAGGTGTTGTGGGAAGTCCTACCTATGGATGCATATCACCTTCTACTTGGTAGACCATGGAAATTTAACAGACAGGTCATGCATGACGGAGCAAAGAATGCATATTCTTTCAAGAAAGACAATGTGACTTTTAAGATATAGTCGCTATTAGGGGAAGGATAAAAGAAATTATCAGGCCCTAATGTCCTTATGGTCAGTGAAGATGAGTTTATATAATCCTTAGAGGATGGAGAAGGAATTATATTTTCACTGGTCTTGAAAGCTAAAGAAGAAAATGTAAACAAGTCAGTCAAGAAGACAAAGATACCAAAAGAAGTGCAAGAGTTGTTGTAGGAGTAGAAGAGCATAGTGAGTGAGGGGAAACCATCCATCCAACCCCCTAAGATATTTTTTAGTCATAAAATTGACTTTATCCTAGGAGATAACTTTCCAAATAGGTTTACTATAGATGACCCCTCAACAAAATGAGGAATTTGCCAAGCAAATTTAAGAACTCCTAAGCCAAGGTCTCATTACAAAAAAAATTAGTCCTTGTGCTGTACTCACTATCTTAGCATCCAAAAATGGAGGAAATTGGAGGCTCAATACTGATTCAAGGGAAATAAACCTAATTACCATTAGATATAGATTCCATAGCCCTAGTATAGAAAACATATTGGACTTTCTAGGGGAAGAAAAGTATTTTACCAAGGCTGGCCTAAAGAGTGGGTATCATCAAATTAGGGTCAATGAAGGGGTTGAATGGAAGAAAACATACAAAACTATAGGAGATTTATATGAATGGATTGTGATGCCATTTCGGATATCTAATGCCCTATCTACATTCATGAGACTTATGAAAAAATTCCTAAAAGACTACATTGTACAATTTGTGGTAGTATATCTAGATGATATACTAATCTATAACAAGACTAAAGAGGAGCATCTCAGACATGTGTAGATTGTTTTCAAGAAGTTGAATGATGAGGAGCTGATGATAAATTTGGAAAAGTGTGAATTCATGAAGCAAGAGCTGGTGTACCTTGGATTTTTATTGTCTCAAGTAAACCTAAAAATGGATCCAAGCAAGGTAGAAGCCGTTCTTAACTGGCCTAATCTAAGGACTGCAACAGAGGTGAGAATTTTTCATGGTTTGACCCAATACTATAGAAATTTTATTAAGAAATTCTGTGCTATTTGTGCTCCTATGTTAGATACTATTAAAGGAGGGATGAAAACCAAATTTTTTTGGAATGAGAAAGCTAAACATAGATTTGAATTACTGAAGAAGAAGATTGTCACTCAACCAATCCTAACACTACCAAGTTTTGAGAGGTTATTTAAAGTTGAGTGTGATGCTAGTAATGTGGCCATTGGAGCTATTTTGAGCCAAGAGAGAAGACCAGTGGCTTTTAATAGTGAGAAGCTTAGTGATTCTAAGAAGAAGTACTCTTCTTATTGTGTACAGTGAAATCTTCAAACTATTGGGAGCAAGCTCAAACATAAAATGTTAGTGGGTTAGCACATATAATCAATTCAAAAGCATATGAAAGAAAAAGAAAGCAACAAAGAACTCAACATAACATCAGATTGAACTAAAACAAGTGAGAACCCTATTTAACTTGTTTGATTTGTTCTTTTGATGGAATGTAGTATGCTCTCTCAAAGACACTAAATATAATGGATAACCAAATGGAATGCAAGCATGGAAGAAAATGAAGCAATTCAAGAGCTAGTATAAGGAACTAGTTTCAAATCCTTCAAATGATGATCTAAACTAGCTATGAAGATGATATGCATATACTAGATTGAAGCTAAGATTCATTCACCAAATTGAATCCTAACATGTGATATCTATGTGAATTAAGCATGAAAGAC
>MU228546.1:2412396-2444505 GCA_018584345.1 Thuja plicata
TACATAGTGACCAGTATCAGTGAGTGACTTAATCGAGACCGCGTATTTATTATTGTGAAAGTTATTAATTCTTTAGGGGGGTTTAGGGGGCATTAAATGTGGGTTCTTTTAATTTCAGACCAGAGATGCTAGTTTCTAAACCGGCATCTGTGAGGACGCCGATCCCTGGATTGATGTCTTCACAGACGTTGATCCCTGAATCAGTGTCTCCAGAGATGACAGTGCCATACCGACGTCTTCAAAGATGCTCGACCTAGATCCACATCTTTGAAGACAGTGGTTTGTGGGAAGAACAGCGAAGACGCCGATATATGAACCGACATTTTTGGCTAAACTGGCATCTGCACCCAAAGCGGCAGACGCCAAGGGGAAAGGAAACAAAAGGACCAAGTAGGGGCCGGGGGTGGGTCGACAAAGGACCTAGGGACATGATGCCCCATTTTGGGAGGGGTGAGACTAGGAATAGAAGAACGACGGGCTGGCATGATGGATTTTAAAATTTGTAGGAGCAGTTCCCACCATTGGGATCACAGGAGCGCTAGCCACCGACCATGGAGTTGGAGTCACAGCTCACTGAGGATGACTAGGGTTTGCTAGCTATGGTTGGGTTCGATTATGTGCCTCATTGGCCTAGGCTATGGGTGCATAATGGGATGATGACCACATTGATTGAGCGGTGGCACAGCGATACCATCACATTCCATTTGCCTACTGGAGAGGTGACGATCACGCTCGAGGATGTCTTGTGAATCCTTCAGATACCAATCTGAGGGGTGATTCCTTAGTACCGATTAGAGGATAGAAACCATTACATGGAGATTTCTTTTAGGAGACCTATGAGGTGGATCCTAACATACAGGACCTAGATGCCCTGGCAGCCAGCGGTGGATTAGAGACTTCAGTGGATAGCCCTATATCTGGAGGGATTGATCAGAGGGTGCATGTTAGCTAACTTGGATAGACATGGTTTTGGCATGGGATGGTCATGGGTGCTAGCTAAGATGCTAAAGGATGGTACCACTTATTGCTCAGGGTACACTGTCTTAGGACATCTATACCAATATTTTCTCATGGCTACGTACCGAGGGGTGCACAACATGGGGACAGGCGTGACACTGATGTTAGTTTGGGCCTAGGAGCATATCATAGTTTTCTGGCTGATGAGAGTACGTGAGGCATGACAGCCTAGGGAGCCCTATGCCTATAGATACAGGATTCCTTTGAGATATACCTCCATCAGTCAAATAGGATACTGGCGGTGACTACTTGATGAGATACAAGTTTTCTGCTGGACCTCGTAGGAGGAGTGGAGGATGGATTTGAGGAATTTTTGTATCTATCATATGTCCAGACTGATTGCTTTCTTCTAAGGAGGACTATCCACCAGATAGAGAGATACATACCATCCAGGGTCAGGTGACAGTTTGGGCTTAAACAGGGAGTGGTGTTAGAGGATACCTTACATCCTCATGTCACCAGGGAGGTAGGTACCAGAGGGAGATATACCTCTTATAGTGAGGGCATCCTAGAGGGACATGGTGTGGCTAGAATTTGTGGCATGTCCTAATGTCATGGATGTAGGGATGATTCTAGAGTATGCAACATGGTGGGTTGCACACACACCATTGCACCTTACAGACCCCGTTCAGGTGGCTTCTCATGAGCAGTCGACAGGGGACATGGATATGGATGATGGGACTATGATAGGAGATGCCCTAGAGACCTCAGCAGTAGGTTAGAGGAGGAGGCCACAAAGATGGGTTAGACCTTATACAGAGGCACAAGCAGGAGTGGGGCTAGATCAGGGGCCACCACTAGTACAGGGATAGGTATAGGCACCATAGGTGGCATAGTAGGTACATGTATAGGCATAGGTATAGGGGTCACTAGGGCCACCAATGATTTTTTTTGTGTAGGAGACTCATGATGTTTTTGTTGCAAAGCAAGACAACCTACAGACAGAGTGTGCATGACTGCGGGGGATACTATGCATGGCCCAGGTATCTGAGACTAGCCTACAGATAGAGATGACCTGTATATAGGGATTATTATCTATGAAGATGGTGCAGATGGATAGGGAAGAGGGTTCACTAGATACCCTATAGGGAAGGGTTGACTCAGGAGAGTTTTCCATGGTTGATTTGACATAGGACACTGCAGAGCTATGTACTAAGATAGGTACACTGACAAACCAGTTGGATACTCTGACCTTGCAGATGGAGCAGGCCATTAAGCAGATATTGGCATTGACCTCAGAGAGGGATGCAACACAGTGGTGGGTTGAGACATACAGGGCTAAGTAGGATATCGCTAGATAGGTAGCCATTATAGGTGGGGCTAGGCAGGTTATGGCCGAGGTGTTCACAACTCATAGAGATGAGAACATGGCACACAAAGAGGCATCCCACTATCATGCATTGTATCATCAGCTAGTTCCTGAGGGACAGAGACGAGATTACTCAGAGAGGTCTCGATCTCAGAGCATAGTGTAGACTTTAGCATCATAGGGATCTGTGGGCATGCCACCACGTCTACCACCAGAGCAGGAAGATGGATCCTCACAGCCACCGGCATGATTCAGCAGAGGATCACGTGACACATATTTTTTTCATTTTGAGATATACATGTATATTGGCACCGAGGTGCACGTAATGTATTTTATTAATGATAGGCACATGCACTTATGGACATTTGATTTATATATGATCGATGAGGACTCTTATGATGCCATGGTGTATGCTTTGTATGCTATGATCTATAAGATGTTTTGATGCATATGCCTATATGATTACTGACATTTGGTGTTTGCAGGATGTGATGTATATGTATGACCTGTTGTGTATGCAGGATGGTTTCATGATTATGTATATATGATGTATGACTTATGCAAGGTGGATGATGCTATATATATGATGTACTGACATGTGTGGATGCAGGATGTGATGTGATTTTAGGATGTATGCAAATGTATATGTGACATTTTATGAATGTGTATATAGATGCATTTAAATTATTTTTTAACAATGTAAGACTAAACTGAATCTAAATGAATTAACTATGCAAGACATGAAATGAATCCAAATGAATTATGAAAGATATGAAATGAATCTAAATGAATTATGCAAGATATGGAATGAATCTAAATGAATTAACTATGCCAGATATGAAATGAATCTAAGTGATGCAAGATGAATCTAAATGATGGATTAATTATGCAAAGTTCTAAAATGATACTAACTATGCAATTAAATGATTGACTTAATGGTGATCAATGTAATTTAATGATGGACCTAACATGATGATCAATGCAACCTGAATGATGGATCTAATGCAATCTAATGAATCTAATGATGAATCTAATGAATCTAAAATGACGAATAATGCAACTTAATCTTAATGAACAATGATAGATACAGTAATGATACTAGAGGCAACGGACATGATGGATGCAATGGGTGCAATAGGACTCATATTTTTTTGGTCTGTCACAATCAACTAATAAACCAGACAGGTGGACTATGGAGGATCAAGCAAGGAATGTTAGCAGGATGACGATTCAGGATTTTAGTGTGATGGCGAGAAGATCGAATATGTCAGGAATATACAAGGATCGAACTGGGTGATTAATTACAAGTGATTAGTTACAAAAATTGTGCACAAATATTGCTGCTGAGATTTAATTGGATCGTGTTGTTTGTCTTGATGCTCGTGATAGTGTAGTATGCTGATTGATTAGTTCAAGAGGAAAGATACATCCTACGAGAACCCAGAGATGATGATGATCTAGATTTAAGTTCACAAGAGGTAGGATACATCCTCAATAGACTCATTTCTAGAAAGATGGGACTCACCAATTTGATTGGTCAAATGTGCACTATGAGAAAACTATAGAACCAACGTAGGATTTTAAATAGTGTAACTGTATCATTTTCTGCACAAGGAGCAACTGAGGACATGAGAAATATAGAGGATTGAAGCTCAAGGTTTGGGATAGTACAATGTATGGACAACAATATATAGGATTATGTGCACAAAATCTCAGGATACGAGATAGGAGGATCATTTCAGACTAGTGCGTATGATATGTGAACACCGAGGGAATATGGGAAATGTAGAGGTTAGTGGAGGTGTGGTGCTGGTGATGGGGGGAAGTGAGAGTTTGATAGATAATGGAGTGGCCCATTATGTGTGACACCTGTTGATAGGTTTTCATCACCCATACTTGTCCAAGGTGCCTGATTGCCAAGTTTTCACCATTGGACAAAAATTTTCTCTTTATTTTTATTATTATTTTTATTTCTTTGGATCTTTTTGATGTTTTTGATGCTGCCCAAGTGCCTATTTGTCAGGTTTTCATTGGGACAGCCATTTTTTTCAGCTTCATTTTTATACTTTTTAGAGATTTTTTTTCAGGGTTGTTTTGCATTATTTTTGTGCTTTCTTCAGGACATTTTTACACTTTTTATGTATTTTCTCAGATAATTAGAATGAACAACCAGCCGTCAAGAATAGAAGCGCCTGAGATGAATGATGTTGATAGGATTAGTCAATGGTTCTCCTTCAGGAATGGAGAGTTGATATGCCCTAGAACCAAAGCATGCAGTGACAACATATGGGCCTTGCCAGGTGACTTCAAACTTGCTTTTCTTTTCCTGATCAGTACCCACTTTCTGATTTTCCTCTAGCACAAGGTCCCCTACCTGGAACTGGTATGGGTGGACCTTCTTGTTATAGTTCTTTTTGAGTCTATTCTCATAAAAAATCAAGTGATCATAAGCTTGCTGAGGCTTTTCATCTAGTAGATAAAGTTGTGTGAGTCGTGCCACTCAGTAATCTTAATCATCAATTAGGCCTCTTAGTGATACTCAGAGGGATGGCAATTCGATCTCCATTGGTAAGACTACTTCAGCATCATAGACTAGGGAGTATGGAGTAGTGCCAGGAGGAGTATAATAGGAAGTGCGATATTCCCATAGGGTGGGGTTGATCTAGAGATGCCAGTCATGACTAGTATCATTGACAACTTTCTTGAGGATTTTGAGGATGGTTTTATTAGTTGTCTTAACTTGGTCATTACCTTGCAGGAAATATGGACTGGAAAAATGGTGATGGATATGGAGGTGAGAACAGAGATCACTGACGTGTTGATTTTCAAATGGTGTACTGTGATCTGTGAAGGTGGTGGAGGGTATGTCGAAGTGGAAAACAATGTGATAGAGGATGAATTCAGATATCTGGATGCCAGTAGTGAGTGTGAGAAGAATTTATTTGACCCACTTTGTAAAGTACTCCATTGATGTGATTATGTATTTGTAGCCTTCAGATGAGAGGGGATTAATCTTACCAACGAGGTCAAAACCCCAACAAGAGAAGGGCCAAGGAGGCACAATAGCTCCGAGGTCCTGGGCAGGAGCATGAATCAGATTGGCATTCTATTGGCAAGGTAAGCAATTCTTGAAAAAATCACAAGCATCATGTTCCATTCTAGGCCAATAGTACCTTGTACATAGAAGTTGCTTGGCTAGGACCATGCCACTCATGTGGGCACCACAGATTCTAGCATGTACCTCTTGTAAGGCCTGGGTGGCTTCATTTTCATCTAGACATGTATAGAGCATGTTATGATAGCCTCAATGATAAAGGGTGTTGGCCACGAGGGTGTAACAGGATGCTCTGCAAATAAAGTTTTGGCATTGGGTTGCAGTGAGGTGAGGAGATCTGATACCATTTTTGTAGGTAAGCTTGGATATTGTGGTACCACGGGGACTGAGGACCAACCAAGACACATACAAGATTCAATTCATCATTCTCATAAGTGGGAGCATGAAGTTGCTCAACTAAGAATTTGTATTGTGTAAACTCATGAGGAATCTCTAAGAGGGAGCCAATTGTGGCCATTGCATTAGCAACCTTGTTCTACAAGTGTGGTACCTATGTTATCTACAGATGGAGGAAGTATTCTTTCATATTTTCAACCACTTGTTTTATATGGTGTCAATTTTTCATCTTTGGTTTGATACTCATTGAGAACTTGTTTGACGATGAGTTAGGAATCACCGAAGACATTTAGAGTTGTGATTTTCCATTCTATGGCCATGCGGATTCCTGCGATTAGTGCCTCATATTCAGCAATTTTGTTTATGCAGGGAAATCCCAATTTGAATGACGTAGGGATGTAGTCACCTTGAGGTGTGAGAAAAAGTATTCCTACCCCTGCACCATGAGTTGTGTAGGACCCATCAAAGTAGAGTTGCCAAGTTGGTTGTTATTCTATCATGTATAAATGCTCATCTAGAAATTCGATGAGCAAAGGATAAGCATCTACCAATGGTGCTCCTAGCTGGTCAGCGATGACTTGCCCTTTAATGGCTTTTTCTGTTGACATATTGAATATAAAACTCACTTAGCAACATAAGCCATTTTGTCATTTGACCTGTGAGTGTAGTCCTGGAGAGTAGGTACTTGAGAGGATCTACCTTTGAAATGAGCTTGGTTGTATGACTAGGCATATAGTGGAAAAGTTTTTGAGTGGTGAAGACCACTGCCAGACATGATTTTTCCATAGGAGAATAATTGAGCTCATAACCCACTAAGGTTCAACTGATATAATAAATATCTCTTTCTTTTCCTTTGTCATCCAATTGAGCAAGGATTTCTCCCAGTGCTATTGTAGTAGTAGAAATATATAGGATGAGTGGTCAACCTGGTATAGGTGGTACCAAGATGGGTGGATTAGCCAAGTATTCTTTGATTTTGTCAAAACTCTTCTGACACTGAGGATCCCACTGAATGTGTTATCTTTTTGCAGGAGATGAGTGAATGGTTGGCACTTGTCTGCTAGTTGAGAGATAAAATAGTGAATAGATTATAGCTTTCCTTAGAGGCTGGGTAGTTGTTAGAGTGTTTTTTATGGAGGCATCTCTATGATAGCTTGCACTATCTTTGGATCTATTTCAATGCCTTGTCTGGATACAATGAACCCCAGGAGTTTTCCTGATGTGACTTTAAAGACACATTTCTTAGGGTTGAGCATTAAGAAGTAGTGTCCAATCCTATCAAAGACACATTCTAGAACATCTAGGTGATCTTCCCTTTTTACTAATTTTTCCAAGATATCATCCACATAGTCTTCAAGGATCTTGTGAATCATGTCATAAAAAATGACAGTCATGGCCCTTTGATAGGTTGCCCCAGCATTATTTGAGCTGAAAGGCATTATGTTATAGAAGAAGGTACCCCAAGGGGTTGTGAATGTTGTCTTATGCTGGTATTCTTCTACAATGTGGATCTGATTATATCTGGAAAATCCATCCATAAGTGACAACATCTCATTTCCTTCTATGAGATCCACAATAATGTCTATGTTTGGCAAGGGGAAATCATCCTTGGGACATGCCTTATTAAGATCTCTTAAATATGTACATATCCTAATTGGTTTATCAGGCTAGGAGATGGGCACCATGTTAGAAATCTAGTCAGAATAGTCAATGGGGCAGATGATCTTGGCTTGGAGTAGCTTTTCTAGCTCCGCTTTGACAAGTAGTACCACTTTAGGGTGCATCTTTCTAAGATTTTTCTTGATAGGTTTTATGTTTGGGTCCACTACTAGATGGTGAACCACCAAGTTGGTGGCTAATCCTGACATGTGGGAAGAAGACCATGTGAACTTGTTGATGGATTCCTTCAATAAAGTGACAAGATAACTTTCTTCTGCTTCACTCAGAGATGCTTCTATGTATGTAATGGCGGGATTCTCTTTGGTACCCAGGTTGACAGGTTTTGTTTCTTCAATGAGAATCGATTACTATTCAGGCCTATAATCATGGATCAAAGGAAGAGGAGAATCTTCATCCTTTAGCACCTTATAGAGGTTTTCACCAAGGGATACGCTCTTTGTTTTTACTATTTTATGATCAGATAGCGCCCCAGAGGGGTTTTTGCTAGGGGATCACTTTTTCTCTTTTGTATTTTTATTTTCTGTTTCATTTTTGCGGTTGAAGTTCTCCTCCTCCCCAAAGTATGCATTTGGGTCTAGTTTGTAGACATATGTTGAGTCTTGTCCCCAGTCACTACTTTTCTCAATTGCTCCTATAAAACTTAGGAGCGCATCCTCACTTTGGAACTTGTCAACATGCACGACACTTGGTTGGTCCCAGTCTATGAGTTTGGGATGGCAGAGGGAAAGGTCAATGAAGAGGATGGAAAGTTGTTGTAGGACAGAATTTCCCAGGAAGGTTTCATCTTCAAAAACATCATCATAGGCTCTCACAACTTTCTCTTCTAGGATATCTTCGATGTCAGCAATCTTGCCCAGGGATGGACAAGAGGCAAAGATGTTTTCATTGGTGCCCTCATTCGTGTTAGAGCCCATGCCAAGGCCTAGGTTCTTTTCTAGATGGATAGGTACAATAGGATCTTTCATTCCTTTCTCTTCATAACCAAGGCCACCTCCTTGGTAGTTCCATTTTTCTGTCACCAGTTTGTGAGTTGCGGGGTACTTATCTTTGAATTAATTGAGGTGACTTGTGTCCTTGGGTGGTGGATCTTTATAGAGCCATTGGTTGATGTTTGGTGTCATTTCCTGGCCAGTCAAAGTACCTTTTGAGATGAAAGTGGTAGAACTGAATTGTAGTGCCTTGGTCATTTTTTTTATGTCTTGCTTAGATTAGGTCGGTGGCCTTGAGTGTGGGGATCAATTGGCAGTGCGCCAACTGCGAAGGCATCAGAAAAATTGTACTCACCACAGCCTTTATTGTTGATCTTGACCATGGATAAGGTGGAAGAGAGGATTGTTTCTAGGTCTGAATGGATTTGGGATGAACTAGTGATAAAGGTGCCAATGTCGATCCTAGGACAGTGATTTGAATGTGGGAAGAAAGTTTCCAACGCATTGCAGTATGCAAAGGGCTTGGGATTTGTGCGAATGGTGATCTCAGTGTCGTTATATGGGAATTTGATGCACTGATGGTAGGTGGAGGGGATAGCCTACATAGAATGAATCCATGGGCGTCCAAGGAGAATGTGTAAGGGAAAGTCAAGATCAAAAACATGACATAATGTATCCTGGATAACTGGGCCCACTTGAATGGGAAATGATATGGTTCCTTTAGAAGTATGCTCAAGATTGTCATATGCCTTTATTGTGATGACATCATTTGTTATATTAGCTTCAGTGCAACCCAACTATTTTATGAATTTTAGAGTACACAGGTTTAGGGCCAAACCATTATCTATCATGATCTGTTTGATGGAAAAATCTTTAACCATGACAGCAATATGGAGTGGGAGATTATGATCGATTTCTTCTGAGGGTATGTTTGTTGGTTTAAATGAGACCCAACAAGATGCAGACAGATGTCTGACAAGGTTTTGGAATTCAGTGAGGTTGATGTTGTTGGGAACATGAGATTATTGCAAGGCTTTATTGAGGATCTCTTGATAAGTGGGTGATGTGCGGAGAAGATCTAGGATGGAAATTTGGGCTGGAGTATTCCCTAGGTGTTCAAAAATGTTGTATTGGGTCCCAGAAGATGGGGCAGGACTGGCACCTATGATTTTTATCCTACCTCTACGAGTGGTGATGGCGCATTGGTTATCAACACCCTTGACATGGATGGCATTGATGAAGGACTGGACTTGGGAAACGCAGCTAATGAGATTATCGTAGTTGATATAGGCATTGGTATAATCTTTTATGTCGGTATTTTTTGCTTGTTTACCCTTCCCCTAATCAGAGGACTGGGTAGGATTGCCTAGGTCTGTACCTAAAGTGTGTTTAGGGAATGCATTTTGATAAATTTTAAGGCTTGGCAATGATTGGGTAGGAGAGTCCATTTCGATCTCCTTGCGGTCAATGAGATCCTAAATATAGTGTTTCAACTTTATGCATTTTTGGGTGGTGTGTCCCTTAACATGGTGGTATTCATACTACTTGTTGTCTTTATACCATGTTGGCTTAGGAGTTGAGTCATCAAATGGCTGTGTTTTTGGATACATGACTTGGTTAGCTTGGACCAGCTTGCGGAAGAAGACATTTATGGGTTCACCCAAAGGGGTAAATGTGCATTGTGGCGCATTCAAAGCATGAGGTCTTTGTTGTCCATGCGGGACTAATGTAGCATTTGTCTAATTCATAGGACCTTGATAGTTGTGTTGATATGATGTCCCTGGAGGAGGATGGATAGTCGCACCTTGAGGGCACATATTTTTCTGGTAAGTCAGTTGGGAATACACGAGATTGGGCTATTGATACATGAGAGGAGGTTGAGGGTACATTGGTGGTGCTTGTTGATAAGTCTGGGTAGGTGCATTAGGACTAGCTACCACAACCTAAATGTGTTTGGTGTCAGTGGCTCCATCAGTTACTGTGTTCTTGTTCTTGTTCTAGTATCATGATCGATCATTATTATGTTTGTCAGGTTGGGATTCTTTGTAGTGCTTGATAGAACCCTCTTCTACAAGACCTCATTCAAGATACATACCTTTGAATCTGATGTCATGATATGTTTGTATACAGTTCATGTGCATGTGATAGGAAACCTTAGGATGGAGGTTGTTAATGAAGATTTTGATAAGATGTTGCTCTGGGGGTTGGTAAGACAACCTTGTAGTAAGCCCTTGCCAGTGCTAAAGATAATCGGCCAGGCTCTCTCCTCCCTTTTGTTTGGAATTGCATAGGTCAAGGAGTGTTAGTTCATTCTTGAAATTATGTGCGTATTGGGCCACAAACTTTATAGATAATTCAGTGAAAGTAGAGAATGTGTCATAAGGAATTTTGTAGAACCACTCAAGAGTAGTCCTTCCTTAGCTTTTGGGAAATAGTCTCATGAGGAAATTATCACTATAGGCTACTTCTTGGCAGGCCATTTAGAATTCTTTCACATGACTTGCAGGATCTCCCTTCCCCTGATATTTATCAAATTTGGGTGTCTCAAAATGTTTGGGGAAGGGTATGGCAGTGATAGATTGATCAAATGGATAAGGATATACCTCTTCAAACTTAAATGTTTTAGCCTCTTTCCCAGCTTTTAGCTCCTTGAGAGAATTCTTCATTTCCTCCCATTCATGATTGATTTGTGGGGGAGGATTGTTCATCATGATTGCATGGTTTCCTTGAACCTGATATGGATCAAATGGTGTGTTTGGAGGATTCTATGGGGGATATTGTGGTGTTTGAAATGATGGTTATTGGTAAATGTATATGAGTTATTGTGGTGGAAGCTGTGGTTGAGGGGAATATTGTAGTGGAGGAGGTGTCAGTGCTTGATAAGATTGTTGCAACTGCTGGAAATATGCTTGTATTTGTTGCAGTGTTGGATAGGTGGGATGAGCCTATTGCACACCTATATAGGATGGAGGATAGGTATTTTGTGATAGAATCCCCCCAGTAGGAACATTGAATTGTTGTGGAGGTGGAATGGTTTGTGATGTAGTGAAAGATGGCATCACTATGTAATTGGTAGAATGAGTTTGTTGTTGTTGCATGGGTTGGATGAAAGGATTAGCAAAATTTTGTAGTGGTTGTGTTATGAGGGGATTTCCCCCTTGCATTTGTGGTTGTGGCTACTATATAGTTTGGATGGTGGTCTGTGAAGCTGCAAAGGGGTTGATTTGTTGCTGTTGCACTAGGGATGTGAATGGGTTGGTGATTTGCTGCTGTAGTTTTTGTTGTTGGGATGGTTGCTGAATGGATTGTTGCTGCTGAATAGGTTGTTGTTGTTGCTGCTACTGTTGGATAGGTTGTTTTTTCTGCTATTGGATAGGTTGTTTTTGGATAGGTAGGATGGGATTTTGGGGTATGACAAGGGGATTCATGGATGGGGGGATTTGGGTTGAACAACGTTTGAGGTAGAACTATTGGCATTCATTGTGATTGCATTGCTGGTGGAGCAGGAAAAGTGGACCCTTGCAAAAATAAGGGTTGGTTGAAGGTGTTGGTAGGTGGCATGCCTGTGGTGAAGAAAGGTAGAATAGACATGGAGACTTGGGTGCTTTGATGCTGTGAACTATTTATTGTACTTTGAATAGGATGAGTAGGAATGGGTGAAATGGTGGTGGAAATTTTGCAACGAATGTTGGGATTGCTTGTGAAAGACGAGCGAATGTGGCTTACGGAGGTGCCTGCATAGCGATAGGGGTTATTGTTTGCATTGCTGATGTGGCATTAGGAGGTAAGGTTCCCGAGGTAGATAAGGGTGTTGTGTGCATGATGGAGGGTGGAATGGATGGATGAACTACTTGCATGATAAGAGTTCCCACTTGCAAGACTTGTTGAAGTGGATCAAAATATTCATTTCTAGTGGGATGAGGACATCCCTTGGAAGTGCCATAGGTTGTGTGACAAGATTGGGTATAATCCAAGGTGAGAGTTGAAGTCCTTGTTGTTGAATGTCCAAGAGTACCTGATTGTTGTTGCATCCACTCATGGCGTTTACCATGTGGACATGCACTGGATGGTTCATAAATGTTTCCACAGTACTCAGAGTGGGAGTTTCATTAGTGTCTACCCAGATATGTTCAATTTGATCATTGGGCTAAGGCACATAAGTAACCATGGCATTGGTGTTGTCAGTTGTAGGATTAGATGAGCTAGCAGCAAGATTAGAATCCATGTTTTTCCTCTTCTTAGTGGCTCGTATGATAGGTGGCATGAAATGACTATCCTAAAAGGAATATGAGATGCAAGATGTGATGCAAAAGATGCACCTAGGAAGCTAAGGGTCGTGATGCTAGGATTGGGATGTGTTTAAGATGATGAAAATGCTCTTGTGGATTAAGGATGACTTTGGTGCATGCATGGATTAAGGTTTTCTTTCCCTAATGGAAGATCAAGTGGATATGATTTTTTACCTAAGACAGACTTGTGGTCTTTGACGGACAAGATTCTTTGTTGATACGAACCAACCTTTTGATCAAGGTGATGAGGTTGCAAAAGACAAAGGGGATTATTCTAAACAATGCTTAGTTTAAGGAAATTCAAGGATGGGGTTTGATTAAGATGTAGGTTTTTAGCAACTCAAAAAGGGGATGCAATACCAAGTGAGGGATGTGATCAAGGATGCTTTGGATAATGATTAGGATGAAACTAGGCTGATTGGGATTGATTTGATTTATGCAGGATCATGCTAGGATGAGTGTGTGATGTGTTTCTAAAGATGACAACCTAAGGGAGGTCCTAAAATGCAAGCTAAGTGAGCTTAAGAAGAGGAGGAACTTTCGTCTGTTGTGGTAAACCAACTAGTCATATTGCTAAAATCCAACAAAAGCAGATTTTAGATGATATTTGCCCATGAAACGAGCAACCTTGTTTTTGTAGATCACTTTGTCTAATTCTTCCCATTTATGAATCTCTTATTTGATGGAATCAGTGATGTGTTGGTACTTGGTAGCCTCTCAGGTTGTGTTTTCTATTCTCTTTGCATGGGTGGTAACATATTTTTCACCTTCTTATGCTTCTTAGAATCGGTCATGTCCTATAAATCGATCTAATATTGGATGAATAGTTGGAGGTTTTAGGACATATCTCATAAAAGACCAAATTCTAAAATTTAGAGCCCAAGGTAATCTTTGCAAAGGGACGTTGTCTTGATAATCTGGCAAAAGTTTGATCTTGTTCTGATTTTCAATAGATTTGTTCCATGGAAAGAACCAATTTCAGCATATTCAAACCAGAAAATAAAAAGCATGTGTCTAAAAAAAATTTGACAAGGGTCAAAGCAACCTTCAGGGATACAAGCATGTGACAAATTTGAATGTTGGGTATTCTGTTGTGTTTCGGATTTGCAAATGTTTTTCAAGCACTTCAAGCATAAAATCTACCTAAGAAATTGGCATAGCATGAAAATACTTGCTCCTAAGCTTAGGCACACACACAAGAGCTAATCAGAATACGACCGTCACTAAGCATGCAATGGCTCCAGTCATGACGCCATATTATCCTATTCCAAATGCTTAGGGTGGCATGAATGTATGAGTGATCTTGGGGAAGTTACTATCTTCCTTGCACAAGCATTATCACCTTTCAGCGGTGTTCCGAGTAGCTTCTAGGCCTAGAGTATTTAGTAAGGTTTTCCGTTTGATTGTATCCTCTATGTCTACGTAAGCATGATTCAGGTGTATAGCCCCATAGAGTGTCTTGACAAAAGTGGTCACGTAAACGTGATTAAGACTGCGAGGCCGCACTTAAGTTAGACAAGAGCTGAGTATAAGCTCAAATGCCAATCAAATCCTGAGGCTTTAACCCCAAGGAGTAAATTTGATTAATGTGAGTTAGAGTGGTGTGGCTTACACCTCATTCTCATGTGGGTCATTCCTGATAGATTTTTTCCTCAACCGACAGGCCCATCTAAAGGATTCAAAGTAAATTGGATTGGTGACAAAAAAGAGTCTGGATTTATGATTCTCCCATAAGGGAAAAAGAACATACTCTCCTGTCTAGTATCATTTTCTCCACAAGCACGCAAGACAAGATTTGTTCTTTCCCAAAAGATTCAATTATTTAACACTAAGTAAGTGTGTCTAGGTTTTTGATCTTCCCAAAAGGGAAGAGAGCATAATCCCCTAACACTCACTTAGGATCAGACAAAAAAATCTAACTAATTAGTCTATGTGCCTAAAAAAGATTAACACAAACATGATCATTTGGTCAATTTTGATGTGAGGCAACCTGCAAGACAAATATGAGTAGTTTCAAAGTTGTATCTTTGACAAGTAGTGCTGCAAGACAACTAATTAGTAGTTTTAAACTTAGCCTTTGACAAGCGTTGAAAACACAAAAACCCCTAGAAAATTGTTAGAAAATGATCAAAACAATTTGACAGAGTGCATAGACCGATTCACGGCACAGACACTGGTTCTTGTTTTAGCCTAAAAAATGACAGAATGTAGAAAATAGGCCAGAAACATAGAAAAATAGTAAGTTGCTATACCATTCAGAGATGTCGATTGGTGAAACGCAGATGTCGATTAAGCAAAAATGTTGGTTTGTAAATCACAGACGCTGGTTCATGAACTAGCATTTACACAGATGTCGCTGTACCTACAAGCACAAAAAGATATCAAAAGACAACAGACAAAGTTAGTTTTTCCTTCTTTTTAGTCTTTAATCTGATCAAATTTACCGATTTAAGATTATCGAAACAACCTAAAGCTAGTGTTCTTAGATATATTATCAAGATTTGTTCCCTTAATAAAATTTTGGCATTATAACTACTTTTTAGATTGATATCTGATAAAAAATAGAGAGCTAAAATATTAAAAAGCAGTGGGAAAACCAAAAATCTTGATGAATAGGAGCTAATGTTTTGGAAAAATCTCAAAATTTCACAAGTCTAGGCGCAGATGCCAATTCAAGTTATAGACTCTAGTTCTGCAAAGATGTCGAATGGTGGTTCAAAGAGAACTAGCATTTTCATAGATGCCTCTAAGTAAAATACAGATGTTGATCCACATGCTGGGTGAAATTTGAAGAAAGAAAGACAAGAAGTTAGAAAATTTTAGGGATGTGGGTCCCACTGGGCATGCTAGAATGTGTATGGTGAAATCTTCAACCTGTTGGGAGCAAGCTCAAACATAAAATGTTAGTGGGTTAGAACATATAATATATTCAAAAGCATATGAAAGAGCAAGCAAGCAACAAAGAACTCAACATAACATCAGATTGAACTAAAACAAGTGAGCACCCTATTTAACTTGTTTGATTTGTTCTTTTGATGGAATGTAGGTGTGCTCTCTCAAAAACACTAAATATAATGGATCCCCAAATGGAATGCAAGCATGGAATAAAATGAAGCAATTCAAGAGCTAGTATAAGGAACTAGTCTCAAATCCTTCAAATGATGATCTAAACTAGCTATGAAGTTGATATGCATATACTAGATTGAAGCTAAGATTCATTCACCAAATTGAAGCCTAACATGTGATATCTATGTGAATTAAGCATGAAGTACTAAGATCATATGAAAACATGAAATCTAGAGCTATGTTAGCATAATAACAATGGAAATATGAAAGATGTAAAATGAAGAGGAGAAGGCCTCTATTTATAGAGTTTTTGGGAGAGAGGAGGAGGCTTGGGTGATGTGGCATCTATGTGGCATCCACATAAGAGCCACATAAGGGACACATAGGCTTTGAGGGGATGGCTAATTTTGAGGCAAACTTGGCATTTAATGTTGAGTGGATCAACATTCCCAAGTGGGAGACAAAGTTGTAAGAAGAAATTAAGAGGGATGAGTGCCCATTTTGGAGAGAATTTCCTCATGTGGTTGAGCATTCCATTAGCCTTAAAAAGGTTATGAATAACCCATTAAGCATGATTAGAGGACAATTAGATAGGTAAATATACTTAGGAAATGAGGTGATGAGAGTAGGGTAGGAATAGGGTAGACTTAGAGTAGGTCTCTAGGTTGGGTTAATAGGTTCCTAGCTAGAGTTTAGATTATAATTCAAATTAAATTTGAATAAATCATAGTTTAGAAGAATTAGGAATATGGAGGGATTTTAATAAATATAAATTTATTAAAAAGGGGATTTCATGAGACAAATGTATTTAAATAAAATACATTAGAATAGTATTTAAGCTATTGATAAATACTAGAAAATGAAACTATTTAAATGATTGAATTAAATAGTTAGAGGAATAAGAGGGGAGATAATATTAATAATAATATTAATATTTTTGGATGTCCACACTTATGACTTAGTGATGTATTCTCTATTCCAAGCATTAAATAAATAGAGGCACTACTTACTTCCTAAGGAGTTGTGGTATATTTAGACAACCAGGGTCTTAGTTTCCTAAACTCCCAAGACAATCTTATTCACAAGCACATGAAATGGGTGGAGTAATTGCAATATTACACCTTCAATATCAAGCACAATAAAGGGCTTCAAAACAAAGTAGTAGATGCTTTAAGTAGAAGGCTACTGACAGTGCAAGAAGTAGAGTTGCAGAGCATGGGTATTGAAAGTTTTAAGGACCTATATGCTGAGGATGAAGACTTTGTAGATATATACAAGGTATGTAAGGAGCATAAGAACCAATTCCATGGTGAGTTTTTTGAGTACACTTTGTAAAATGAATTACTATTTAAAGGGAGTCAATTATGTATCCCTAAGGGTTCAATTAGGGAAAATATAATTCAAGAAAAGCATAATGGTGCACTTAGTGGTGAATTTGGAGTTTTATAAGACCCAATATTTAGTGCAGATGTTTTATTTTTGGCCAAGGATGAACTTAGATGTCAAGGGATATGTGGAGTGTTGTGTAGTGTATCAAAAATCCAAAGGCACATCTTCTAATCTAGGCCTCTATCAACCTCTTCCCATCCCAAGTAGACCATGGGAATGCTTAAGTATTGACTTTTTTGTAGGCTTACCAAGGACCAAAAAAGGATTTGACAGTATATATGTCATAGTAGATAGGTTTAACAAGATGGCCCAATTTGGTTCTTGCAAGACAGGAAAGTCAGATAGCTCACCTATTCTTCAAGGAGGTAGTCAAAATTCATGGGTTACCATTAACCATAGTGTCAGACAGAGATACAAAGTGTATCATCTTAAAATGGAAGTTCTTCCATGTTAAGAACATTTAGCCCTCCTTAGTGGATATTTTTTACCATCATCATATTGTCCCCTCATTTTTGCATCCTCTCCTACTTCTCTGCCTATTTAGGACCCTGATTGGGCCTCACCAGGTACCATCCATCCCATCTGGGACATTTTCTAGGTGTTCTGACTCCCTGGGTCAAGTTCAACCTCGACCTTGACCTAGGTCAAGGACAACCTTTAATTTTACATGGGTCCCCCTTTCAAGTTTGAAATTTTGTTGGCTGTCGGAGGTCATTAAAAGTTTATTTCCTGCTTCTAGATCAGTTGTTTTGGGTTCCAAAGAAATGATTATTAAATTATATTTAATATAGGTCTTCTTCTATGGATATAGTTCAAATTGGAATTTAATTCTCCTATGTAGGCATCTCTAGAATATTGTGCCCTAGTTTCATATATAAGGAAGTTTTCTCCTCTCATTTTCTCTAAGTACGAATGATCAACTAAGAAAGAAGAAGCCAAGCTTAGACTCACTAAGTTCATAGCCATCATCAAGATAAACATTCAAGCATCCATTGTTCTACATGTTTTCAAGCTTTTAAAGTGTTCAATTCTTCATCTCAAGCATTGAAGTTTTCCATTGAAGATCAAGGATTCAAGCTTTGAAGCCTTTGAAGGGATTTGGTTCAAGCATTCAAGATTCATCATTCAAGCCCTAGATCTATCCATCATGGTTGTGTGATCTTCCTTCAAGATCCTTTGTGCATCCTCAAGACTCATTCATTCTCTCTTCAAGGTTGATTCCAAGCATACAATCATGGAGGTTTATGGTTTCTAATATTGAGCCCAATATTTCATATTGACATATTTGTTTACATTCAAAATACAATTGAATATCTATTGAATATCATAGCTTCATTATTATATTTACTTCTAATACTTGCTTGCATTCTTTATTTCAATTATCGATTTCAAGGTTAATTCCTAAATCAAGGTTTGAATAAGGCAAACCCCTCCCCCCAACAAACAAATCTATTTTTCCTACAGGTACAGGTTCAGAACAACGGATCAGAGTGCAGATTTGGATACCATTTTCAAAAAACTTTCAAGATCCAGAAATAGATTTTTAGTCAGAGAATTTTGAGGTTGATTTTTCCCTAGGTCAGAATCGGAAATTTTGGGTCAATTGTGACATTGACTTGAGGGTCAAAATTGGAACTATGTCAGAATGGAAAAATATTTCTGAGTTTTGTTTGTCTCTGTGTTTCTATTCTAGATCCGGTCTGAGATTTCCAAGAAAATGAGTGCAGACCCCCAAAAATAGCACTCTTCAAATCTGTAACATTTCAAGGTTATTAGTTTTCTCCTATCCATTTCAATTAAAGTTCTTAATCTTTCTAAACCTACCACACATTGTTTCTTATTAACGGGTATTTAAGATCTTCCTTTTTTCTCTTATCTCCAAATGATTGATTCATTTATGCATTGATCCTTCCTTTGGGGTTAATAAATTTGTATCCTTCATTTTTGTATCAAAGGATAAAAGGGGAGCATCTCATTTACCCCCTACATCTTAAATGTAACATGTCTTATGTTACATTTTGGTGAACCCGCGATATACAACTCTTTCTTTTTTGGTGTTAATGCTTTGCCTCTTTTCCTTAGAGACTAGCTTTTTCATACATAATAAATTAGTTTTCTTTTATGATCTTGCATTTTAAAATACAAAAAAAACTATATACTCATAAAAAATACAAAAACATTTCTTGCATTTCATTCGCTATGAATATCTTTAAGATGCTTTGGTGTATGGTTATTTTCCTCATTATTCTTCTTTTAGAATCTCTTTATAATACCTATGATGTTTATGAAAGTATCATCCATTTCATCATGTTTGTTACTCTTCATGCTTCAATTTCTCATGCTATTATAAAACTAGCTAATACTAGTCTTCCCACTTTCAAAACTTTCATCAAGGATTTGTGTAGTGGACTTATTGCTCTTTCAGATTATGTGAAGAATTGGGTAGATGATACCTCATTTACTAATCTTCCTAATCCTAATCCTATCATTCCTAATATAGTTCCTAATCCTCCTAATCCTCATCCTATCATTCCTAATCCAATTCCTAATATTCCTATTCCTATTTCTCCATCTTCAATCCAAAGTTCCTCTCACACTTATGATAGGGTTCAAGGTAGGATTCATGATACCGATGTTCAAGAATTCTTTCATTTACCTTACCATTCTTATCCGGTCCATGATGATATTAAAGGGAAACAAAAAGAAACCTCTTCAAAACCTATAATTCCACCATAAACAACATTTTATCATGAACACCATAATCAATCACCTCTCGTAGAAGCTTTGCAATATATGTACACTATCGAATATACTATGGTGGATAAACAAGGCTATAAGGGTTTAGGGCTTGGTGTTAATGAACATGGAATTAAAAACCTGATTCATTCATCTCCTAAACAAGATATGCATGGTATAGGCTTCCCACCTCCTAAATTCAAGGTGGTGGATCTTAATTATCATTCTCCTCTTCATTTTCTTCTTCCAACACCTTCCTTAGATCACCCTGTTACTCCTAAAGATGCGGCTAAGAAAGTGTATGTCTAGTTAATGAATTCTAAGAAAGAAATATTTAAACCTATGCCCAAAAATTATCTCTCTAAATAAAATTTTTCTTTTCATTATAGTAATGCACATTTACTTTCTGATTGTGTACATTTCAAACTATAAGTTAGAGAAAGTGCTTCTTTAGGAATTATATCTCATTCCCGTGCAGTATTACAATTTCTTCATAATTTTGATATAGGGCATTCCCCTCGTTCTTCTATAAATTAGATCATTTTTCTCCTCTTTTCTCTTAACTAGGGGGAAAGAGTTATTTCCTTCCAATCTTGTAGGATCCATGTTTCTCTTAGCATGTATTTTTTCTTTGAGTTTAATTGGTTATTCTTTCTATACTCCATCCTTATAGTTTTCTATTATGCTACATACTTCCTTCACTCATAATAATTCATGATATCTTTCCTAGGACATTTTTTTGGCAAAGATATCACTTTATTAGAATATATCTTGATATAATTTTGTATATCCTTTGCTTTCATCCCTAGGGGGTAAGGTATTTTCCTTCTTCCTCTATCTAAGGATATACTTTTCTTAGCTTAGTGGCATTTGTTTATTCTATAACATTATTTCCTTATAAAGATTTAAGTTTTTGGATATGGATGCCCTCTATATATGAGAGATGATTTTCCTAGGTCATCACCTCTTATTTATTTTGCAAATTATGTTCTTTATAAACTCTTGCCCTTGCTTTAGGGTTAGAGTTTGATTCCCTCATTCTGAGATTCCTCTTCCTCTTGATCGCGGGGGGGTTCATGATCGAATCTTTGGTCCCTCTTTTATTTAGAAGATGATATTTTATCCTAATCAATCCTCTATGGTGGGGGTCTTGAAGTTAATATCTCTTTCTCTTTGAGGATCCTTTTTCCATATGTGACATATCCTTTTCACGATTTTCTATGCTCTTAGAGGTAAGGGTCAATACTCTTTACTAAGGATATAGTATATATTGTTAAGCTGGATATCTCCTTACCTTGTGAAGTGGGTATCCTCTTTTCTCTTCCTTATCCTACCTAGTGGGTAGTCATGATAAGGATGGGGAATATATAGTTTCTCCCTTATACTATAGTTTACATTTTACAACATGTTAAATCCTCAGAAGGTAACACACATAAGTTGTTAAATCCTGAAGAGACACGCTTTTTTATTTTTATTTTTTGCTAAATCCTTGAAAGGTAACAAACATAAGTTTCAAAATCTTGAAGAGACACACATTTTACAATATGCTAAATCCTTGGAAGGTAACGTACATAGGTTGCTAAATCCTAAAAAGACACACATTTTATATTCCATAGTGATACAAGAATGTGGATCTATGGATATTTTAGAAGCTGTCAAAAGATGCATTACAATTAGAAAGCATAGTTTATGGGTGAACCTGTTGGGCTCCTTAGTGATTCATGGTAAGGTGGTCATCTTACTAGGGAAGGTAATAACTTTATCTTTTCTCTCTTTTGCTTTCATTCTAGTAGGATTAGATCATTAAGCTATGTTATATATAGTGTTGCTCTTGTCTTTCTTATGTAGTCATGTATGTTTTCTATGATTAATTTCTCTTTACTTTCATATCTTTGTGAATTTATGTTGAGTTAGAATCCTTAGTCTAGTGGCTCATTTCCTTGACTTAGTGATGTTCTACCTTGTTGTGATCCACTAGAGTCTTTCTTCTAACTTTACCACTAGTATGTTCGATTTACATACTCTCGCTAAAGTGGGGGCATAATGTATCATCTTAAAATGGAAGAACTTACATGTTAAGAACTTTTATCCCTTCTTAGGAGGTATTTTTGACCATCATCATATTGTCCCCTCATTTCTACATCCTCTCCTATTTCTCTGCCTGTTTAGGACCTTGATTGGGCCTCCTCGGGCACCATCCATCCCATGTGGCACCTTTTCTAGGGGTTCTCACTCCCTAGGTCAAGGTCAATCTTGACCTTGACCTAGGTCAAGGATGACCTCAACTTTTACCTGGGTCCCCCTCTCAAGTTTGAAATTTTGTTGGCTATCAAAGGTCATTAATAGTTCATTTCCCACTTCTGCATCTGTTGTTTTGAGTTTCGAAGTGATGATTCTTGAATTATATTTATTATAGGTCCTCTTCTAGGGATATAGGTCTAATTGGAATTTAATTATCCTATGTATGCCTCTCTAGAAGATTTTTCCCTAGTTTCATATATAGGGAAGTTTTCTCCCCTCATTTTCTCTAAGTACAAATGATCAACTAAGAAAGAAGAAGCCAAGCTAAGACTCACTAAGTGCATAGCCATCATCAAGAAAATAGTTCAAGTATCCATTATTATACATGTTTTCAAGCTTTGAATGTGTTCAATTCTTCCTCTAAAGAATTCAATTTTTCCATTGAAGATCAAGGATTCAAGCTTTCAAGCCTTTGAAGGGATTTGGTTCAAGCTTTCAAGATTCATCATTCAAACCCTAGATCTATCCATCATCGTGGTGTGATCTCCTTCAAGATCCTTTGTGCATCCTCAAGACTCATTCATTCTCTCTTGAAGGTGGATTCCAATCATAGAATCATGGAGTTTTATGGTTTCTAATATTGAGCCCAATCTTTCATATGTACATACTTGTTTACATCCAAAATACAATTGCATATCGATTGAATATCATAGCTTCATTATTAGATTTACTTCTAATACTTTCTAGAATTCTTTATTTCAATTATTTATTTCAAGGTTAATTCCTAAATCAAGGTTTGACTAAGGAAAACCCCTCCCCCTAACAAACAAATCCATTTTTCTTGTAGGTATAGGTTTGGAATAGAAGATCAGAGTACAGATTTGGATACCCTTTTCAACAAACTTTTGGGATCTGAAAATAGATTTTTAGTCGGATACTTTTGAGGTCGATTCTAACCTAGGTCAGAATCAGAAATTCTAGGTCAATGGTGACATTAACTTGAGGGTTAAAATTGGAACTGTGTCATAATGGAAAATTTTTTATGGGTTTTGTTCATCTCTGCATTTCTATTCCAGATCTAGTCTTAGATTTCCCAGAAACTTAGTGCAGACAACCAAAAAAAAAATTCTTCAGATTTGTAACATTTCAAGGTTAGTACTTTTCTCCTATGCATTTCAATTAAATTTATTAATCTATCTAAACCTATCACACATTCTTTCCTATAAACAAGTATTAAAGATCTTCCTTTTTTCTCTTATCTCCAAATGATTTACTCATTTATGCATTGATCCTTCCTTTAGGGTTAATCAATTTGGATCCTTCATTTGTGTATCTAAGGTTAAAAGGGGAGCATATTATTTACCCTCTACATCTTAAATGTAACATTTCTTATGTTACACAAAGTTCATGAGCCATTTTTGGAAGACACTATGGAAAAAGGTAGGAACCAATTTGTCTTTTGGGTCTGCATATAACCCTCAGACTAATGATAAAATTGAGGTGGTTAATAGGAGTCTAGGTAACCTCCTAAGGTTCTTAACTAAGGAGTATGGTCAAGCTTGGGACCAACTCATTGGACAGGCAGAATATGCATATAATGACACTATCAACAAAACCACAAGGAGAAGCCTCTTTGGAATAATCTATAGGCTACACCCAAGAGGGATATTTGAACTTAGGGAGTTGAAATATGGAGCCAAGGGAAGTGGCTATGCAGAATAATTTTCACAATCTATGAAGGAGGTTCATGAGATAATAAGGAAGAATTTAACTGAGAATACTGAGAAGATAAAGAACAAAGTGGATGAAAGAAAAAGGGATGTCCAGTTCCAATTAGGGGATCTAGTAATGGTCCATCTGAACAACGAAGGATTGCTAAAAGGAGTGCCTAATAAGCTATAGATGAGAAGGATTGACCCATGTACCATTTTGGCCAAATATGGCACCAATGAATATAAAGTGGAACTTCCAAAGGATGTTGGTTTATCTCCTGTGTTCAATGTGGCAGATTTGGTTTCATACAAAGGTCATATGCAAAATCCATATAAGAGTTTTACTATGGTGATACAAGAAGTAGAGGGACCAAACTTACCCTCTACACCTTCCAAGAAAGAAGAGAAAGTAATGGATTCAAGAGTCTAAAAATAGACTAGGAAGAAGGATTACAAAGAAGATCTTGTGAAGTGACATGGAAAATTTGATGCAGAGGCTACATGGATCAGGGAGACAAACTTCAAGAGGTTGGGTATTGATTCCAACTTGCTCAATCCAAGGGTGGATTAAATCTTTCTATTTGGGGAGGATGGTGCAAGAGCACCTAGGCTAAATCCAATCCCTATGTTTTTTTTTGTGGCTTGTACTGACCCTAGAAAATTTCGTTGTTTTCTTTTTTACCTTAGAAGGTCTTGCATGTTTGTACCTAGTGGATTAGACTAGGATCAAACCAACTAGATGTTTCAGGTTTTGAGTGTGTTTAGTGTAATTTAGCCTAAAATGGGAATTTTGGGTCAAGAATCCTAGAAGGCTTAACATGGCTTATATTTGTTCCTAAGAAGTCCTTTATGATTTTTTTACATCATGCCATAATAATTGGAGGTCATTAAGCTAAGTTTTAGATATACATGAAAAAGTTGCTAAAATGTTGCTTGAAAATATTTTGCAACTTTGCAATGTTGTCTGACAACATTATCAAGTTTGATTCCATTCAGTGAGTGGAAAATTTAGTTAATGGTAGTGGCCTAAAAACATGGAAAATTCATATCTATAGATCATGAATCCCATTTCCTGAGGAATGGTGATGTAATGCAAGTTTTTGAATAGTAAGAAGAGCTTTGTTTTCTGATTGCATACACAATCGACTATTTTTGTGTTTAAGAATTAATAGATGGATTGAATAGTAAAAGTTAGTGTTGGATTTGAGTTTTAGAGGTATATTTGAGTAAATTTTTTTCAGTGTACAATTTTTTATGTATTCATTAGATTAGGTTTGTAAAATATTTTTTAAGTAGACTAGTTGATGTTGTTGTTGTTGTTCAAATAGTTTTGATAAAAATGGCTCCCCCATAAATCTGCACCATGTATTTCATCATGTAATGGAGGAACATGGAAGGGGAGCCTCTCTTTAGTTTATATATAGTAGGAGAGGATCAAGAAATTTGTTTAGCTAATTTTCATGGCAAGCCCTAGGAGAGACTAGAGTAACCAGCTAGGAGATTGCTAATGAATAATTGTGTTTGATTGCAGGGATGCCATTGGGAGAAGAAAACCAAGAAAGGTTTTGTAAAAATAGAGGTAAAATAGCCCCCTCCTAGTAAGGAGAAGGATATACCAATCTATCTTGATACATTTCCAAGCATAAATCATCTGACTACACTTATTTAGCCCAATTAGACCTAGTTGTCCTTAATTCTAGGAATATATTATACAGACACCTGAAGACCATAAGACCTACAAAATCCTTTGAGTTTTGGAAAATGGTATGTAAATCCCCACTTTTTTTTTGGGGTTATTTTGCAAGAATTGGGAAAAACCTGTCAGATAGGGCTAGTAGAAGCATTAGGCCTAAAAGCCAAGATTGAAGGTAAATTGAGAAATCATTTGGAAAAAGTTATGTTACCTAGTCACCAATGGGATCATATGGAGCCTAGGAATATTTTGAACATGAGAAGTATTCTTGTAGACAATTTTGGAGTTGGGAAGTTGAAAATATACTTGGAACCATCCAAGAAGAAGTGAAAGAGTGACGTGCAATTTGGTGATAGTTGTCTCCTTGTGAAGCACAATAGTTACCTAATCTCAGAGTGGTATTGGATTAGTTCAAGACTAGTGTAGTAAGGAATAAAGAGACCCCAAGAGGAAGCATAGGGTCTTAAGAAGGGTAGGAATAGTGGAGGTCCTAGGAAGCTTATGCAAACACACTTGGTCACATCTATCATAAACTAAGGGCATAAATGACTAAGTTCTGCAGAGAAGATTTTAGAAAAGTAATCTTACCTGGTTGAGACAAGAATAACCCTTTCCATATAGAATTATTATAGTTAAATTTATATATAATATCCAGCCAAAAAGATTTCACAAGTTTCTCTCCTAGAGAGAGACTCGAGAAAGAAGCTAGGAAAGAGGCAGTACTGCAGTCCAGAATGGTAGAGATCTTCCTTTGTCTTTCTCCTATTGTGTTGATGAAAAAGAGGGAACTCTTATTCCAATTAATACTTTTCCATGTGTCTCTATTGTAAGTATCAAGGGAAGCCTTCATGTTTTTGCCTCCTTAATAGTAGATAGGCCCATAATAAATGTGTCATCAACAAACTGTTCATGGGAATAGGCCAAATTAGTAGAGGATGGTCTAACTCATTGGAGAAGGTCATCATTGATCAACTTTGAAATATATCATCCCAAAATATTAGCCATAATGGTAAATATGATAGGAGACAAAGGGTCACCTTCTCTAAATCCTCTAGAGTTTCTTAAGAAACAAGAGTAAGACCCATTAATTAGAACAACAAAAGAAGTAGTAAAAATAAGTTGTTTAATCAATTCGATGACTTTAATCCCAAATCCCAAATTCTCTAGCACCTTAACCAGAAATTTCCAATCCACCCTATCATAAGCCTTTGCTAGATCCATCATCAAAATAAATCCCTTCTTATTGGCTAAAGACAAAGAGTGAATATTATCATGGATAGAAATGACAGAATCCAATACTTGTCTCCCAAGCACAAAACTATTCTATTGGGGAGTGATAATACTAGGGAGAATATTGAGAAATCTCAGGGAAAACAACTTAGAAATTATCTTATAGAAAGAGATGAATAAGATAATAGGTCTAAATTGATCAAAGGGTCAGCTCTTGGCCTCTTGGGGATGATAGCCAGAAAAGTGGCATTAATTTCTTTCAAAAAACTTCTTCTACCAAAAAATTCCTTCACTACGTTACAAAAATCTTCCCTTGTGATATGCAAGTATTGATAGGAAAATAACATAGGAAAACCATCCAGACCCAGAGATTTGTTCCCTTTAAGGGAAAATATAGCATCCCTAATTTCTAAAGAACAAGGAATGGAAAAAACCCAACAAGGTCCCATGTGACTAAGGGAGGGATGGCTTCTAAAAGCTTCAACCGCTCTCTCTCATCTAAATGAACATCGATAGAAAAGAGGGAGGAGAAAAAATACATAGCCTCCCTCTTAATTTCCTCTTCCTTGTCTGAAAAAGAGTTCCCATTGGTAATCTTGGAAATCAGATTAGCTTCCCTATGCTTCATGGTGGTTATGTGGAAGTATTTAGTGTTTTTATCCCTTTATATCAGCCAGGTGGCTTTGGATCTCTTCCTCTAATAAAATTATTCTCTAGAAATAATATTATGGTATTCAACTAAAGCTTCATTCTCTTTCTTTCTACTCTCCTCCAAATAACAATTCTATTTGATAAGATTTTGAATCTGCTGGAGATTATTGTTAGCACAATATTTGAGCTGGAAAAATATCTCCAAAAATTAATCTACTACAATTCCTTAGCACATCCTTAATGAATCTTAACTTTTTAGCCACCCTCAACATGGAAGTACCTTGGGAGCTTAATATCCCACCACTCATTGATTCTAGAGTAAAGATCAGGGTGTAGAGACCACATCTTTTCAAACCTGAATGGATGCCTCCTTTTACAGGTATATGTTTCAACCATCAAAGATATAGGATAATGGTCTGAACCAATCTTTGAAAAAGAAGATAGAGAGAAAATGTACTTACTCAACCACCCATGAGAGAGAAGATCCCTATCTATCTTGGCCTAAATATAGTCCTTACCAACCCTTCTATTAGACCAAGCACAATCAATACCCTGGAGATCAATATCTGAAGTTCATAAGAACAAATCTTCCCTCCTTCTAGCAGAAAATACCACCAAAATTTTCTTACTCCTTAAGGGGAGAATTAAAATCCCCCATGATCAGCCAACATTCCTCCTTAAAATATTGCCTTTGATCAAGAAATTTGAGAAGATCATAGTCCCTCTAGAAGAATCCTCCAAACTATAACTGCTGACACCACAATTATGGAAGAACTTAAATTTTTCCACCCTATCTTTACTGATCTTAGTTTCCTGAATAAGTAGAATATCAGATTTATGATCCCTAGCCAAGTTCCTAATAATGTCATTCTTATAGGGAGAATTCATGCCCCTTATATTCCAAGAAATAATATTCATTTCTTACATGTGGTGTAGGGAACCAAATCTATATCCTTTATGTTCTTCCCTAGGATGGATTAGGATCCTTTCGGATTAGTTGAATAATGTAATAAGCCCAAGTGTGAGTTCTTTTGGATCCGAGGTACAATTTATAAACAAGGATGCCAAAATGATCAAATGGGTATAAAATTGTGTTTTCTAGGTTCTTACTAGGTATTAGGTCATTAGGACATGTTTTGAATCCATTTGTGGCACTACATAAGCCTAGTATGCAAAATGTTGCAAAATTGGCAAAATTGTCAAAAATGTTGTTTAACAACATTGACAACTTTTCAAAAGTTGCTCGGTATATTTGAAAATTTACAAATTTAGTTCATAATGATTTGAATTATAGTTATGACCATTGAAAATGGTATGTAATCATGTTTGAAGCACATTCATGGGTTTGGAATTGATGTATAGAATTTTGGAGCAGCAAACAAATAAGAAATTCAGTTATTTTGGGTAAAGTTGTTGTTGTTTTCATTTTCCAAATTCTATATGGATTGGTACAGATGAAAAACCTATTGATTTTGGTTGATTAGTGTTCTATCTGATATTTTATTTTTTTTTGGGATGATTTGGTGTTCGTTGGTGTGAGAACCAGAATTTGCAAGTTCACTGGTTCTGTAGACCCCAGAAACTAAGGGTATTTAGGTTATGGAGCCCTAACTTTCTTTCCCACAGTGGAAAAAGCATGGCCCTTTAGGGAATCCAAGTTAGGGAGGGCATCTTCAAGATTACTAGAGCAAAGAAGAAGAGGATTTTTATGGAGGGGTTTACCACCCAACCCTAGGTCAAATATCTCTATGTATTTGACTAGGAGAGTAGGAAAAAGAGTTGATAACCAGTCTCAGTGATTGAAGAGACTTTGTGAATGGTTGAAGATTGACCATTTAGAGTTTAGGGAAGAGTCTTGAGGGGTTTTTTTTATTTCATGTTCCTAGTTTCATATCATTGCTTGGTAATCCAATCCTAGTCTAGCTAATTAGGCTTGTGGATAGAGTGAGGGTTTGATGCTTTAGGAGTGAAGTCAGAATTCCATCTCTTGGGGTATGAAGGAGAAGGATAAAGGGTATCCTTAAAGGTAAGGATATTACTAAGTCCTTTGGAGAAAGTGAAATTTATCCACCAAAAAAACTGTATGAAAGGCTACAAGATTTGATGTCCTAAAGTGAGTACGATAGGTTGTGGGTGTGTAAGAAATAAAAGGGTGAGTGATTTATAGTGTATAAGGTCGGGATAAGACCTTACCACCATTGAATTGAGATTCCCATATAGTTTGGATAGAAATTCTTCCTTTTTCTTATTTGAGGGAAATGATCCCTAAAGCCCAATTGGGATCCAAATTGTGAGAACTCCCTAGGAGTTAGGGAGAGTTATGGAAAGGTAAGTCCACTTAAGAGAGGAGTTATAGGCCCTCTAGAAGTTGTTGAATCAAGGAGAAGGCTTAAGGAAGGGATTGGAGTTTATTCTATTTGAAGAAGAGTAATCTAGGTTGTGTGTCTGCTTTCTCTGCATCAAGTTGTATAAGATCCACTAAGAACCTAATTGGAAGGAAGAATGAAAGAAACGATGTCTGAGAATGAGAATGGAGAGAGGGATATCCCTCTGAGAATAACCAATATTGAGTTGGCCAAATAGGTCAAGCAACAAATGGAAAAAAGAAAGGCAGCGAGAGAGAAGAAGAAGAAGAAGAAGAAGAAGAAGAAGAAGAAGAAGGAGGAGGAGGAGGAGGAGGAGGAGGAGGAGGAGGAGAATAAGAAGAAGAAGAAGAGACTTGTTTGAATCGCTTGAGAAGTTATGGTGAAAAGACACCAAGGCTGACCTCCATGTGTTTTATGGAAAATTAAATCCAGAAGAATGTATGGATTGGATTGAAGCCATAGACAATCACTGTGAATGTGATAGGGTACCTGAGAACCAAAAATTGAAAATTTCAAAGTCAAAAATGAAGGGCTTGGCTCTTAGTTGGTGGAACTTCCTTTAGAATGAGAGACTTGATGAAGGTAAGGAACAAATAGCCACCTGGAGGAGAATGAAGATAGAGATCAAGAAGCAATCCATACCTGAAGACTATGAAATCCTAAAGCACCATAATTTACAAGGTCTAAGGAAAAAGGACTTATATTTGAGTGAATATACTACACCAAAGCTATATCCTTCATTTTCTTCCCTAGGATGGATTAGGATCCTTTGTGATTAGTTGAACAATGTAATAAGCCCAAGTGTGGGAGCTTTTGGATCCTAGGTACAATTATAAACTAGGATGCCAAAATAATCAAATGGGAATAAAATTGTGTTTTCTAGGTTTCTTAGTAGGTATTAGGTCATTAGGACATGTTTTGAAGCCATTTGTGGCACTAAATAATCCTAGTATGCAAAACGTTTCAAAATTGGACAAATTGTTAAAAATGTTGTTTGACAACATTGACAACTTTTCAAAAGTTGCTCGCTATAGTTGAAAAGTTGCAACTTTAGTTCATAATGATTTGATTTATAGTTATGACTATTGCAACTCATATTTAATAATGTTTGAAGCCCATTCATGGGTTGGTAATGGATCTATGAAATTTTGGAGGAGCAAACAAATAAGAAATTATGTTATTTTGGGTACAGTTGCTGTTGTTTTCATTTTGCAGATTCTCTATAGATAAAAAACCTATTTATTTTGGTTTCTTAGTATTCTATCTGATCTTTTCTTTTGGTTTGGGGTGATTTGGTGTTTTTTTGTGTAAGAACTAGAATTGCAAGTTCACTAGTTCTATTGACCCCAGAAACTGAGGGTATTTAGGTTATGGAGCCCTAACTTGCTTTCCCACAGTGGAAAAAGCATGGCCCTTTAAAGAATGAATTTTAGGGAGGGAATCTTCAAGAATACTAGATCACAAAAGTAGAGGAGTCTAATGGAGGGGTTTACCACCCAGCCCTAGGTCAAATATCTCTATGTATTTGACTAGGAGAGTAGGAGAAAGAGTGGATAAACAGTCTCAGTGATTAAAGATAATTTGTGAATGGTTGGGGATTGATCATTTATAGGTTAGGGAAGAGTCCTAAGGGGTTTTTTTGATTTCATGTACCCATTTTCATACCATTCCTTTGTAATCCAATTCTGGTTTGGCCAATTAGGCTAGTAGACAGAGTGAGGGTTTGATGTTGCAGGAGTGAAGTTAGAATTCCATCTCTTGGGGTCTGAAGGAGAAGGATAAAGGGTATATTAAAAGGTAAGGAGATTACTAAGTCCTTTAGAGAAAGTCAAATTTATCCACCAAAAATAGTGTATGAAAGGCCAAAAGCTTGGTTATCCTAATGTGAGTACGATAGGTTGTGGGTGTAACCACCTGAATTCGGTCTGTCGCAACTAGAGACCCTATTTTCCCTAAGTGTGATCATACCCTCGAGTTATGTCCAAACGACCCTGTTACTGTTTGGCATAATTATTTGAATCAATTTAATGTCCTAGGTGATTTTTATCACTGATTTATATTATCTATTGTAGCCATACAACTCAAATCAATATCGACCAATCGGATCAAATCAAAATCAAACATGGCTATAGTATTTAATTATAAAGGAATTAAATAAATCTCTAAATCAAATATCACTTGCAATCCAACCCATTCCCCTAGCCTATTAATTTAATTAAAAAAGCTATAGTCCCTTAATTATTAAAAAGCAATTTAATTGTTTTAATAATTAATTCCTATATTTCTAAATGAATTAAATAAGTTTATTTCATTTATTAATATTCCCTTAAACCCTAACCTAACCCATCTC
>MU228546.1:2456098-2470207 GCA_018584345.1 Thuja plicata
AACCCTAACCTAACCCATCTCAACCACTTCTACCCTAGGTTCTAACCCTTCTCAACCCATTCACCCATGCTAATCTAATCTTAATCCTAAATTCTCTCTAAACCACCTCCTAATGTTGTCACATTCCATTAAGGAATACTTAGCAACTCCACCCACTTGAGAAAGTCCACTTTCTCAAGCTTGACCCTCCTCAAGGTCCACTTTCTCAAGCCACCCTCTTACACCCCCACATGCCTCATTAATTCCTTCATTAATGAAGATTCCCTAAGCCCATGTCTCTCCCATGCCTTATTAATTCCCTAGGCATTAATAGCTCTTACATATGCATTTATTGGGCCTCCAAGTTCATAAATGAACCTTGTCCCCCCCCTCTCTCTCCCATTCTTCTATAAATAGAAGCCTATTTTGAGAGAAAATAAGCCTTCCATAGAGATCAAATTTGCATTGTTATTCTGCCATTTTCATGTTAGATTACATGCTATTTCATTTACATACTAATTTTTAGTGCTATTTCATTATTTTAGAGCTAGTTTGCATGCTTTGCCATCATTTAGCTTGTTTCTAATCAAATCCTTCATACTAGGTTGTATTGGTCACTGATTCAACAACATATTCTGAGGGATGATATGTTGTTGGTCACACTCCTCCTAAGTTAGAAGGAAATAGATCAATTTTAGAGGGTTTCACTATGTTTTTCATGTTTTTCACTAACCCCATGATGCTAATACAATGATCTATTGATTGTTTGTGTATGTTCCGACAGGTACCCATTTACACACGAACAGTGGGTGTGTAGGAACTCGAAGGGTGAGTGATTCCTAGTGTATTAGGTTAGGATAAGACCTTCCGATGATTCAATTTAGATTCCCATATAGTTGGGATAGAAATCCTTCATATTTCTTATTTGAGGGAAATGATCCCTAAAGCCCAATTTGGATCCAAGTTGTGAGAAGTCCCTAGGAGTCAGGGAGAGTTGTGGCAAGGTAAATCCACTTAAGAGAGGAGGTATAGACTCTCTAGAAGTTATTGGATCAAGGATAAGGCTTAAGGAAGGGATTGGAGGTTCTTCTAGTTGAATAAGACTAATCTAAGTTATGTGGCTACTTGTTGTGCATCAACCTGGGGAAAAATCCACTAGGATGGTGTATTTCTATCCATCCACGACATCTAATGAACTTTCATTTCCCCTTCTTATCTTCTTAGGCAATCTTCCCCTTCCCTTATTACATTTACCAACATCCACCTTCATACTTCTAGTGGATATACCAAAATCATCCTCAGTCTTTTTACTACTTATAAATTTATTTTCCTTCTCAAAGATACTTTGAAGATTCAGATATGGAAAATCCCCTTCCAATAGAGGGGTTTTTTAGTGTTTGAAATTGTTACATTAGGAAAAGAAACCAATATACCTTGAGACTGATATTAGGAATGGTTAGTTCCAAGTGTGAGAACTCTGCAAGGTAACTAGACCAACTATAGGGACAAAACTACCCTCTGCACTTATGGCTCCACAAAACCAAGGTGGGTACACCTAATCCACAAAAAACTCAACTCTTTACAATACCTTATAATTTTGGATTCAAACAATAGATGATAGTAAGAAAGTACTAAATGTTAACTAGACACTAATTGACTCTCCATTACTATTTGGGACATACAACCAACAACCAAAAATAAATAGGAAACTTGGATATAGTTTTGATGTAAAATTGTAGAATATAACATAACCAAATTAGACATATATCAACAAAAATATATAGTAGTTCTTGATTAGTACCTTATCCATTGGGCAACACATCAATGCAAATACTGAGAACAAAAAATAACCTATTGATAAAGACTCATAGCCATAAACATAAGTATATCGGATCATGCACTTCTTATAGAATCCTTCTATAGATACACCCAATTAATTAATGTTATACCTAAAGCATATTAAATTTTATCCTGGATAAAAACTATGGCATAGAACATATACAAAGATAACTCTATGTAATGAACAAGAAGATACAAAATTCATAAGGTGAACACCAAGGAGAGAATTGAAATTGAGAAATACTTATATTAAGTATGATGAGTCAAATTTCTCAATCAATATGACTGAAATAAAACACCATTCAATAATGTGTAAAATTTTACTAGAACTTTTTATCTATCTTCAATATATTCTAACATGAATCTGCTATATCCTTGAAACTCAAAATCTTGAGCCAACACTTAGGGTCAAAAAATATGGAGCCCTTAACATCGAGAGAGGAAAGAGACTTATAGAAAAAGGAAACCCTAGAAGAGGGTGTAAGATAAGAAAATAGATATGGTTTGATTTTTAGGGTTTGTTATTATCCTATCTTACATTTAAAAGATTTGATTGATTTTATTTGTTTATTAAAATGTAGGGGGTAAATAATATGCTCTCCTTCTATTCTTAGATGTACAAATGAAAGATCCAAATTGATTAATCCAAAATGGAAGGATTAATACATAAATGAATCAACCATTTGGAAACAAGGAAAAAAAGCAAGATCTTAAGTACCCATTTAGGGATTTGAATGTGAAATAGATGTAGAAATATTGATAACCTTAATTGAAATGAATAGGAGAAATGTATTAACCTTGAAATATTGCAGTTCTAAAGAATGCTATTTTCTAAAGCCTGTGTTGAGTTTTTGGAAAATCTGAGACCGGATCTGGAATAGAAACGCAGAGATGAACAAAACCCAGAAATATTTTTCCATTCTGACATAGTTCTAATTTGTACCCTCAATTCAATGTCACCATTGACCTAGAATTTATGATTGCGCCCCAAGGCAGAATCAACCTAAAAAGTCTCAGACATAAATTTTGTTTTTGGATCCCAAAATTTTGCTGAAAAGGGTATCCGAATCTCTATCCTGATCTATTGTTTTGAACCTATGCCTTCAAGAAAAATGGTTTGTTTGTTGGGGGGAGGGTTTTTCCTTTGTCAAACCCTGGTTTTGGAAATAACCTTAAAGTATAATTGAAATTGCATAAGTAAAAACAAAGTAAACGCACAAATTCACCTTTCTTGTAGAAATCCTTGTGGCAAATTTGAATCTGTGAATCCACAAGTATGTATTCACCAAAAAGATATGTAGAATGTAGAATGTAGAATTTAGGATGTAGGATGTCTTCAATCAATTGCTTGTAGATCTTCAACACCAATCTTGAATGGGTTCTTGAATTGGAAGAGGCTTGGCGGAATGTGGATGGATAAATCTTTAACAAGAGGGATCCATGGAGCTTGAATCCTTCAATGGCCACCAATAGATCTACTTGATGAAAATGAGTACTTGAGAAGTGCTTGAGAATGGATGAATGATTCAATGGCTACTTGGCTTGCTTCAAATCTTGCTTCTTCACCTTTGGATCTCACTCTTCAAGTCTTTGAATTGCTTATAGTTCATGTGGATGATGATGGTTGCTTGTGGTTAGAGAAAATGAGAGGAGAAAGGTTCCTCTTATATGAAATTAGGGCACAATTCTCTAGAGAGGCAGACATAGGATAATTAAATTCCAATTGGACCCATGCCCCTAGAAGAGGACCTATATTAAATATAATTTAATTTTTTTGTTCTGAAGACCGAAACAGCCGACCCGGAAGTGGGAATTAACTTTTTCCAAAGATCGAAATCCAAAAACCCTAAAATTCTAAAATTTGAATCCCAGGCCTGGAAAAGGTTGATTGTGACCTAGGTCAAGGTCAAGGTAGACCTTGACCCTGAGGTCAAAGTCCCAGTTTTTTAATTTGGGGTGCCAGAAATGGGTAGGAAAAAGTGGAAACGGGGCAGAATAGGGGATAAAGCCATATCAAAGACATGAACCCATTCAAGGCGATTGACATGACCCCAAACTACTTACTCGGAAGGATAAACTAGTCAACCATGGAAGTGCTTCCATTTTCCAACTATACATTTCTCCCCCACTTTAGCAAGAGTATGGACTCAATATAGAATCTTGGTAAAGGAGATCATAAAGAATAAATAATCTTATTGGAATCAAAAAGGGATAAAGAAATCCTCAAGCCCCCAATAGACTTAAGTCTTTATCAACCCCAAGATCACGATAAGAGAGACATCACTAGTTAAGGAGAAAGAGAGAGAGGGTGTGGTTACCTTTCCCAATGAGAACTTATGTCCCATTGTGAACCACACAAGGAAAAAGTGCAACTAGAAAGATGGAGTTGAACCGCCTAGTGTATGTGGCTACTCACTAGTCAACCCATCAGGGAGATCCATTCTTAAGGAGACCTTCTAACCTTAAGGGCATAGGACCCTAGAACCTTTCAAGTTAGATTTCTTTAATGAAAAGGCTAGAAAAATGTATAGTGCTCTATGCCAAGTTTTGGGGGTAGATGAAGAAACAACAATGCCTGTCCACATAATGCTAATGGTCATTCAAATTATACATCCCCACATATCAGTAGTATTTTATTTTGCATCTTATATTGCTCAGGAAATGCATGAGGATCTGGCAGGAATCCAGGACATCAACATACTTAAACCAATGGGATGGTATTCCCTCATGATGCATATGTTCTTGTTCAACAATGTAGACTTCTTTAAGGAAGAAATGGAATTGACTAAGTTCCATGGTGATGAAGAATTGCTTTTTCAGATGTGGAGTGTTGATCTATCATGGGATAGGAAAAATGCTAGTTATGTTTATTTTGATAGGGTTTTTGCAGCTAGACTCAAGTCACTGTTATGCAATCAAAATGCTAGGGTCCAAACTGAGATGATGAGACTTTTGAGGCCTATAGAATATGCCCCAAAATTAAAAATTTCTCACAATTGGGGAGATCAAATTTTGTACCCTTCTTCTACAATGATTAGGGTTTATGGATTTAGGGGAACCCCTTATGTGTTTCCCTATAGAGTCCCTCTCAAGATTGGAATAGCAAAGATCATAAGGCAATTGGGTGGGCTACAAGAAGAAGCCCTGACTAGAAAGATGAAGGGAAACATTTTCCCTACCCTCACCAGAGCCCATCATTTCATCATAACCAAAGTCAGGTGGAAACACTTTGATAAATATTTTGAGCCTTATCACTTAGCAACATCTGTATCCAGGTGTGCAAATAATGAATATTTCATAATGGGTATGTTTAGAAAAAGGACTAAGTGCTTGGCATTAGAAAATCAGTTCAACTACCCTGAGGATATCATCAAAAACATTTTTGACCTTGGTGTCCAGGAGGTCAAGAAGGAGAAGTGGTTGGAATACAAGAAGTATTTGGAATTTGTACACAATTTTGACAAGTTCTATGATCCTCTAAAGGAATTTTTCCCATGGTGCTATAAGATTGAATCCCTATTGAATTTATTTGAAGGAATCATATAGACCCTAAATGAGAAGAAACAAAGGATAGTCGAAAGTGAACCCAAAAAGGCTCTTGCTAATTTGAACAAATTCTGATGGGGAAGAATAGTCCCACCAGGGGATTATGTAGTATAGAAGAGGAGAGGGTACACTACCATCATGCCTAAAACTGATAAACCTCCTCAACATAAGGGAAAAAGGCTATCAATTACTAGTATTCAAGAAGTGCCCTCTCCCAAAAAGAAAAGGGTAGAAGCAAAAGAACAAGAGAGTGAATTGTACTCTCCTTCTCAATCCCCCATGCAATATGATGACCAAGCCATTGCTGAGCAATTGGTGCAATTGAGGAATGCTGATGAAGTTGTTGTCACTACTTAGGAGTTACAAGAAGGGATGCCAAAGGAACCTAAGAATACAATAACTAACCTCACATTGGAAGAGTTTATGGGTAAGGAATTAGATCCTATAACCAAGCAAGCCAGTGATGAATTCTTGTCAAATGACAATTTTGTCAAAACTAGGGAATTCATTCAATTTTTATGGAGATGCCATATTGATGAATTCAATCATAAATGCCAAAAGCTACAAGAAGCCCAGCCCAATTCTGGTAAGGAAGATATAGAGAAAGAATTCAAGTAGGAGATGGTATCCAAATTTAATAAGGTCATCCCTAAAAAGGGTAGAGAAATGGTTAAGAAGCAGGGAGTTCTCATACTGCCTCAATGGGATTTAGCAAATGCAGTGGTTTTTGATGCTGTCAGGAAGCAAGCAAAGCCTATGAGCACTATGTTGGTTGTACATCTATGTTTTTTCCTTCTCTCCCTCAGGTCTATGGTTTTCCCTCTCCAGGTTTTCAAATTTTTGTGTCTTTTCAGCCTAAAACTTATGAAAAATTCAAAGATTTAAAATCCTAGCGCTAGTTCAACGTTTAAATTTGACAAAAACCCTAAGGCGTTGTTCATGTTATATTTCTCAGTTAATTTTTGCTCCACTTAAGTCATGATTTCTATTGCAATCACTTAGTCACGTAACTTAAAATGGCATATTCCCTTTTATCCCTGAATTTGCGATTAGCCTGTGTCGCATTGTCTCTTTTGAAAATAGAATATTCCTAGTTCTTCCCCAGACTTTGCGATTTACCTTTTTTCGTATAGTCGCTAAATCTTTTAAACAGAGTGCTAATATATCAGTGGGCCCATAGTTCAGTTGGGTGATCACAAGATGTTATCTACAGTCAAGGAAATATTAAGAGACTTCACGATTACCTTTTGTCACGTGATCGCTGAATAAGTTTGAAGTAATATGTAGTGTAAGGCCTTTAGTCACGCAGTCTCCAGAAAAGAAGCTGGTTAAGTCCAAACTACCGAGACTTGGCAACTAATTGTCTGAGGTTTAGCGCAAAGCATAGTTGCATTGTCGCCAGATATAGAGTGATGACTCAGTTCTCCATTATGCAGTAAGAGAATGAATGATTTTGTGACATGTGTCATAAGGTGAGTGACAATTAAGGTTTGTCGCATGGTCGCCAGAAGGAGAAAATTGGACTAGCGACAATGAGACTAAGTGCTTTACCTTTTGTCGCGATGTCTGAGAAATATTTAAGGGTATGTAAGAATATTTGGTGATTTTGCGACAACCGTTAGATGAAGAGATCAAGAGATCTAATGGTGGTCGCAAAGTCTGAGAATAAAAGTGCCCAAAGGGAAAAGTCCTCTTGACCTCGCGATTAAGGTTGTCACGTAGTCGTCAGATAAAAAAGGGGCACATATAATCGGTCATAATAAAATTTAACACTCAGGTTTTGTATTCTGCAACCGGGAGACTAGGTATAGTTGTGCAGTCTTGAAATGAAACAAAAACACTTGGTGACTAGGAGATAACCGTAAAGGGTTAAAGGTAACAATTAGTTACAAGGTCTCAGAATGGATAAAGAGTTAGTGTAAATTATGCGCGACTATGATTTTTGCAGGGTCGCATGATCACCAGATAGTGACTTGGGTTAGACAAAGCAAGGAAAGTGTTTTGTCATGATGTCTTGAGATAAACTATGGGTTAGTGACTGAGGTTCGTGACAAAGAGATAAAGTGCAGTCGCATAGTCGCCTGATCCCAAAATTTAAAAAATGGCGGCAGTTTTTGATGTGATAGGGTGAATCATTTGATAACCAATCACAGGCTTGCATTTTGATTGCTGTGCAAAAAGAGTAGCTGAGATGTAAGATAGTTAGTGAATCACAATGTGACATATCAACTCTTTTGAATATTATAAGGTTTTACCGAGGATTCATTTTTATGAATTGGATTTTCTGTCACGCTCATGCAACTACGGCTAGGTTTTCATTCAAGTTCACAGTGTGTCAAATTAAAGACAAAACTGATGTTTCCAAATTATGAGCTGTGTACTTTGAATGATGGCTATAAGCAGTTGATGCTGCATTCATTTCCATTCACCGGGTTTTTAGATTTCAGAGCCCAAGTGTTAAGTTTTCAGAGAAAAGAGGTATTTTTCTCAGTTTGCAGTGTTTTCAGTCTTGATCAAAGGGTTCCGAGTTTCAGAAAATTGTACACAGGATGGTCAGCCAATCTAAGAAATTAATTTTCTTTAGTATTAGTAAGGAGTAGGAGATTCAAGGTGTTGCAAATATGAGTGGGGTTGTTAGTTTTTCTTTGACAAGTGGAGGAAGTGAGGAGGAGAAGAAGGGAAAAGTGAACTACTCAGATGAATTCCTCCGTCTCCTACCCGGTTCAACACAGAACAAGAAGGTTAATGCCAATGTCCTCATTGATGAGTATAAAGACATTCGAGATGCTGTGACTCCAGGAACAACAGGTTTTTCCCTCTTCAATTATTTTTATAAGAATTCTGATAAGTCCATCACAGTATCAAACCCTCAGACCTGCAGTTTAGCCAAGTTACTTTTTCCTGATGTCTTCCTGGAGGTAGACTTGTTCTTAGACCTTGCCAAGCACTATGATGCTTTATCTAAGACCATCATGAGGGACGATGGCACTTCCCTTTTAATTTTGAATAGAAATTAATTCATGCAAGCCTTCGGCTTACACAGCACCATGTCTACCAAGATTGACATGACAAAGCAAAAATAGAGATATACTATGAAGCCTGGGATTGCTAGGAGCCAGTTAGTAAAAAATATTCTCAAGGAAGTGAGAAAGTATCTAGATCCTATGTCCGGGGACAGCCCATATTATTACAAGGATCTACACTTATATATCAAATATGTTGCATATGCCCTCTGTAGAGTGTTGGGAATTGATGGTGATGCAGAGAAAATTGATTCACAGATTCTGATGATGGTGTTGGACCTACAAGAGGTCCACTCTAACACCAGTTATGATTATATTCAACACATCATAGATGAAATGCATGAGGGTTTCATTGGTACCCAGAAGAGAATGAAGAACCCAAAGGAGAAGGAACCTAAATTCTTGCATTACTCAGTTCTTATGCATCTCCTATTGTATTTCAATTTTGTCATCATGGATGTTAGTAATCTAACTCCTTAGAGATTTTATCAGTCAGGACCAAATCCTATCCAATTTTGGGTGAGGGTTTGGAATTACACTTCTAGTGAGTGTGACTACTATGCCTTTCAGAATTGGATTGTGTATCCAATAGCGCAATGTTTGGGAACTAGTAGAACAAGAGTCCCATTGAAGGTTATATAATTGCTTAGGCCCTGTGACTATACAAATAACTGGCTTGGAAAGCATAATTGGGGTGACTTCTTTATGGAAGAAAATTACACAGTCATCAGAGTATATGGGTGTACTCACCCACCTCATATACTACCATATCATGTGCTAGCAAGAGTGGCATTAGTGGAGTTTATATGGCAGCTGTTGTTGACAAACAATGAGCATTTTGTGCCACACAAGAAGGGGACTTTGACCTGAGATAGTTTAGGATTTCTAACTTCACAATTGGCAAGGGTGCCATTGATGCAGTGGGCTAGTGGTTGGAAAAATACAGAATGGGGGCAGCCCCTTATAGATACATCAACCCAGAGGGTTTTATGGCAGGGGTAAGGAGATTTTATACTCCTACAATCCCTAATACAAATGTCCACTGTGAATGCATTGAAGAAGATGCAACAAGGAACATCCTAGATGAGGATGAAATTCATACTAGAAGACTGAGAATCCAAGAGTTGCTAAAACTTGAGAAGTAAATAAAGAGAAATGGGTTTTCATTTGGGGGTTTTTACCCTAACCTCCCATATTTTGATAGGATCAAAGCCATGATAGAAAACTATTATGTGCTTATAGAGAAATTGGATATAGTTCTTGACAAGAAATGTGCTAAAGAGCCAGACTATTCAGAGTCAGAATATTACAGTAGTAGTGACAGTGATTATGCACATCCTACTAGGTATGATCAGCCATAGTAAGACATATCTGAAGTTCCACAGTTGTAGGGAACAAAGGGCCACATTGTGGATTTGACAGTTGCTACTCAACCAGATGATGTAGAAGAACCTGCTGTAAAGAGGCAAAAACTAGAAGTAGGTCAACCCTCAATTGAAGGACAGAATAAGAAGAAAGACAAGGCTAGGGCCTAGGTACTAGGGAATAGGTTATATGACCATAATCTAAGGAAATCAATCAAGGAAGGCAAGAAGAAACAACTTGACTTGGACGATGATGTTGAGTTTCCACTAAAGGCCTGTGTTGATGAGAGATTGATTCATCAATAAAAATTCTTAGATGATGATAGCTTTGTTAAAATAGAGGAGTTTAAAGAATTCCTAAGGTGGCATAAGACAGAGCAGATCAGATCCCAATTCACACTGGATGGAAAAGAGACAATAAAAAATGAAGCCCTAGTGGCTTTACAGTCTTATGATCCAGAGAGTGAGGACATTCCACCTGAGGAAGCCAGGAAAATGGTGCTGGAAAGTGGAATATTATTGGCTGAGGGATGGGATTTGTCATCTTCCTTCATCATTGACCAAATCAGAAAATAGCCAGATCTCAAGATGGCTAGTGAGGTCCAGATGGGAGATGTTATCAAAGGATTTGGGTATAGCCCAAAATCCCAAGCGTTTGCAATGTGGAGCTTATGCCCAAAAGACCAAAAACCCCAAGTGGTGAACATTCAGGAGAATATGGTGGGGAATCAAATGGTGTGGTCTGTACAAAATATAGGGGATTTGGAGATCTCCCAAATCATGACACACTGGGCTCACTTGAATGAGGAAAAAACTAAGCAATTGTCTGAAAGGTGCAGCACATTATTGGAAGAGACAAGTGCATTGTCTAAAGACAGGGAAATGTGTCATATACAATTGCACCAGAAGATCAGATGATAAGGAAATTGATGGAAGAATTGAAAACAAATCCTGAGGTGGTATATGTACCTACACAACCACCACCATTGCAAATTGAAGATAAGCCTAAGTCAGAGGAGGCTATTGAACAAAAGGCTGAGGAAGAGAAAGGAAATGCAATTGCTATAAGAGAATTGAAGGGTATCCTACAACACAGAATTGAGATTCTAAAGGATAAAATTGATGTTGTACTCAATGTATATAATAAACTGTCAGCTTTGCATACAGAGGTAATGGGGTACCTTGATATTTTTAACCCTTACTTTACTAAGTGGTCTGCTAGGGCGAAGTTGTTTGAAAAGTTAGCATCTTTACAAGCCATAAGACCAGATTTTCCTGAAGTAGTTACTGAAGTTGAAGATGAGATCAAAAGAGTTAATATTTCTCTCTCATTCTTTAAAGGTAAATTAAACCAGATAGAGGTTAAGTTGAGCCTCTTTTCAAATGATTCTAATACATTTATTCCTTCCATAAGGGGAGATAATGATCAAGTAAAGGCTATAGATGTCTGGAAGAATGAATTTGACAGCAGGATGCCAGGTGATGAGGCATTTCTCTTGGGGGTAGATATTGACATTGAAGGATTCAATAAAATATTGGATGAAGCTTTCAAAGTAGAGACTGACATCAACAAATTCTTACTGGATGTCAAGAATATCATTGATGCTAGATGGGATAGACAAAAGGTGAAAGTACAGAGTACTCAAGACTTTAAGTGGCCATCAGATGATGATGTGAAAGAATTGGAAATAATGACTACGCCCAAGAAGAAGAAGCCAGCAGTGGAGGAAGAAATTTTGGATGAGGAGTAAAGGTGAGCACCATCTATACAAATTTGATTGTAGTCGCTAGATCGGGAGAAGAATAAAGAATATCTATTTCCATCTTTTTGACTTGGTCACTTCATCGACTCCTTCTCTCTTTTTCTTTTGTCTCTTCTATAGTTTTAGGGTTATGTTTTCTATGACCATCTGAAGCTTGGTGCATCCCTAAGAGATTCCAAGATGGTCAAAAAACCTATATATAGAAAAAAGGTTGTAATTATAAGAGGTCTTTGATGTTGGAAATTTTTGGAGAGAGAATAATACATTGTAGAATTCAAATGTTCTGAACTTTTGTCTTATCTTTTGAAGTTACAAGATCTTTCATGTATGGAAGCTGGATCATATAAATAAAATATGGTGCAATTTTACTCTCTTCAATTGTTGTCTCTTTATTCTCTGTGTATGCTCTTTTATGTTTAAGTTTGCAAGGCATTCTGAAACATTTTGGTTATTAGGTAACTATTTAATTGCTTGTAAGTTTCTTTTAAGGAAAGAACTAAGTTTTGTGAGTAGTTTCAGGGAGCATAATGGTTTTATAGAGATTTGATACAATCATTTAGGGGTGACAAGATAATTTGTAAGGCAACTTATCTGAATTGCATGTGGGTTGTAAGGCAGCCTACTGTATTTTGTTTCTATGAAATCTTAGTTTATTGACTCTGTAACCCAAAGGATAGGCACTAGTCAAGAGATTGATCTGATAACCCATTATCATCCAAGTCATTTCAAGGCATCAAAACCAATTTAATCAGAATACTCTTGTTACTAAGAACAAACTGAACTCATTAAGGACTTATGTCAGCAAGACAGGGTCTATTTTAGTGATTCCTTGGAGAGTGAATCATTAGGTTATCCCTCCTACAATAAAAGGAAGAAGGATGAAAATCCTTGTATCACTGATTTTTGTTAAATTTAAGATCATGGTTTGTATGGTTAAAGTTTGCATCTGGTTATGTTTGGTCATTTGCAGGGTGGTTTATAAGTTGGTCTAATAAAGGTACATGGCAAATCAGTGTCCACACTATAACATACTGTGTAAATAGAAATCATAAAAGGTAAAACCTGCCTGAGTATATGTGGAGCTCAAAAACAAAGAAGGATCTTATCCAATCCTTAGAAATTAGTCTTTTTCTTGCCTAAAAGAGGTTGCAACTAAGTGTACATGGTATACTGTCATTTATAAGAATAAGTGTTGCAAGAAAAAGAGCTAACACACTATTGGGACATCAATTGGTGCCCAGTTTAGTGAAGACCATGTAGCCCTGGCAATTTGGTCATTGAAGAAAAAGGACAAGAGGAGAATGAAGGAAGATGATGAGATTGAGGATACTAGAAGCTTAATTGTACAGAGGGTTGCTAACACTTCAGGAACTGAAGAAGCAAATCTTGTTGTTGAAATAGCTAGCTTGAGCCTGAGGGTAGCTGAGAAATAGAAAGAAGCTTATGATAGCCTGAATAAGAAATAAAAATTTGTACTCAAGGCTTATAATGAGGAAACACTAGTACATTTCAGCTCAAATTTCGACCAAAAAATTTGACCAATGTTTAGCTTGGTCGCATTACAAAGGAAAGCTTTTATTTTTTTTTATTTTTAATCCCGTGTTGGTCGAAATTTTGACCAAAATGGGATTAAGAGTATTAAAAAAAAAATTAAAAGAAAAGAAAATGCATTTCATTTCCTTTTTAGCGCGGGCCATGCATTTTCGGTAGGGGAGAGGAACGTCAAGAAGTATATTTTGACATGCCTTTGTTAGTTCCTACGGTGCAGGTAACTATTGTTTCTTGCTTCGTCTGTTGGGAGCTGCAAGGATAACACATAGAGATCAAGGACTTGTCTCCATGACCACCAGGCGACATTCGTTATATTCATCTCTAGGATTCATTTCTTTTGCATGCTACTGAGAGGTGGACGATCATGGTAAATTGTAGTGCATAGGTTCCAGTGGCATTGTAAATAAAAAAAACATAGGAGGGTTTAAAAAAATTACATTTGCAAACTTTTTGTTTTTACCAAGGAGCATGCATTTTTTGGATGTGAGCCCTAAGTTTGTTAGGGTACATTATGCACATAACTAGTTGAAGTGCAAATACAATCCACAAATTATTTGGTGTTTTCCCCCTTTTTTATGAAACTGTTTGGTGTTTGCATATTGAGATGGCATATGGCATATATACCGTAGTTCTATTACTGTAAAATGTGATACTCTGCCAAAGATTGAAGGATTCACACACCCTGTCATATATAGAATCACAAAAGAGTAGTACTAGGGGTTATTTTTGTGATTGTCTTCTCCAACCATTTATGACTGTGACTATGTCATTATAGTGATTGTCCAGTATAAGAAGGATTGTGCTTTAGTCATTTTGTTTTTCCTTACCGTATCCAGTCTGACTGAACATCATAATGAAAAATCTATAAGGTTTTTTGTTATCTTTTCAGCTCAGTTTGGGTCATCGAACCCCTATTGTTAATATGAAATGAAGTATATGTTACTATTTTCTTTCCTATCATATTGAAACTTGGCATGGTTCAATCATAACTCTATCCTCTTTTTGGATTCAATTTCATTTGATATACACTTTCCTCATTTGGAT
>MU228546.1:2470307-2483757 GCA_018584345.1 Thuja plicata
AGGACTTTTCTAAGGTGTTCTTGGCTCTCAGAAACTTAATAAAATAAGAAATGTCATGATCCTTATCCCTGAAGTTTAGAAGATAAATCTGAATGTCGAAATCAAGATGGAAGAGAACAGTTTTTCAAGATAGGAATTATCTCAATATTTTGATTGTTTTAATTTTCTCCCATAAACTTGCATAGTGTAGACATGCAAAAACATATTTCAAAAAGAAATTTTTTTTTTCTTTGAACATTCACCTACAAGAGTACCGATTACATGGTAGCGAAGTTCATCCAAAAGGACCATTTACACTGTAAGCAAACCCTATGCAAAGTACTATGGTAAGTAATGCCTATGGAAAATAGACATATCTTATGCTTGGTTTATATGTGATGAACATAAAGTATGATTTAATTAATTTTCTTTAAATCGTAATAAATAAATAAGTATAGATGAATCGAAATAGAATTTAAAATATATATATATATATATATATATATATATTAAAAATAACATTGGTCAAAATTTCGACCAATGCCAGGGTTAATTTCCACCAACGTTTGGTCGAAATTTCGACCATTGGTTTGGTGGAAAGCATGGCATTCTCGTCATTTTTTTAGTGAGTTGGTCAAAATTTGCGACCACTCGTTGGTGGAAGTATTGGTCGAAATTTTGACCAATGCACTAAAAAATGACGGCGATTTTAAGCTTGGGTTATAGTCGAAATTCTGACCTTTGTTTTGGTCAAAATTTTGACCAATTATAAATACGTCAAAAATTCGATAAAAAAAGACCGACGAAAGTTTTCGTCGTAAATTCGACCAATTACTGTCAAAATTTTGACCAATTGTCATCGAAAATTGAGGTCAAATTTACTAATGAAAAGGTCAAATCCTTATTAAAAGATAACATAATAGTAGTTTTGGAAGGAAAGCAAAAGATTCAATTAATGCCACAGGGGGTAATTTCTCAGGAACCTCACCAACCCTCTTCCTCTAGTCCATTTTTGACTTATCCCCCATCCCTTGCACCTTTGAGTCCCACTACCCAAGAAGCTATTGATGCTAAAAGAGCAAAGTTGGAAGCTGAAAAAAATAGGCTAATCAATGAAAGATCAAGGTTAGAAGATGAGGGTAAGAGGGATCTTGAAGACTCCCATGCATATAAAGAAGCTAAGGAATTGGTGAAGAAAAATCATTCTGACCAAATATATTCCAACCTCAAGAGATGTGCTAGTGAGGTTAATCTTGCCAATCTCTATTTGTTAGGAAAAAAGATTGCTAGCATCTTGAGTAATCATGATGAGGGAAAGGAATAGTGGGATCTGATAGTGGATAACTGGAAGGGGAAGACAACTCATGTCAAATATTTTTACTCTCTTTCAAAGGAGCAAAACAATATTGATATCATCCTGACAAGCACCTACAAGTGTCTCAAATTGATGGTTAACTTAGACAACAAGAAGAACATGGTCATCAGGAGGGTAAAAACTTTGAGAGAAGAGTTCTCTAGGGATAGATATGACATGTTTCCCAATATGTTCAAAGAGGATGGGAACATAAAGAATGAAGCCCTATGGCTAAGGAAACTGAATGAAACACTAACCAACAAAACAAAAAGTATTGTTACAATGGGAAATACTAGCTAGTTTGTGTTAACTATTAATACTTTAAATAAAGACAAGGAATTTTTTGAATCTTGGGAGGTAGAAATTGAGAAATCCAATATTGAATGGGAATAATTTGATAGCCAAAAGGATGAAGTTCTCAACTTTAGTTGGCCTGATGATGAGGTGTTTACCACTTGGGTGAGTAAATATGGTGTAGTCACTTAGGTAGCATGAAACAATAAGTATAAGAGTGACAGTGAACACCAAAGATGCTGAGCAGTTTGAGCAACTCAAATATTGGGGGCTCTGCATCAGCAAGAGGAAAAATTCTAGATGACAAGGACTCAGCCACCTCAAAACAACTTCAAGCATTCAGGCGGTCCTTGGACAAAAGATTACATGGCTTGTAAAAAATATTTTTTATCCCATTCGCCTAAAATTTTATCTCATTTGTAAATTGTATTTTGTCCTCTAGCCTAGTTGTCCATAGCTTATTGTATCCTTATTTTCCAAAAGGATTCCAAGATGACTAAGGTTTTCTATAAGTAGCAAGTTGTAATATTGTAATTAGGATGGTAAAAAAATAAAACTACAAGGCAGACTTCTAAATTGTGTCTGAATTTTGGTTTTGAGTCTTTGAATGTACTGCTATCAAGCTTACATTAATAAAATACAATGGAATCTCCATTTTGATACTAATGATGTCTTTTTGCATTTTCTCTTAGTTCTTTTATGTTCAATTTGTAAGGCATTTTGAGTATACTGGTTATAAGGTAACCATGTCATTGTTTGTGAGTTGCTTTCAAGAAGATTTTTAAATCTTGCAGATAATTGTAGAGGGTTAGGGTGTATACAGGACTTTGATACAAGGGTGTGAGGATGAGAGGATAGTTTTTAAGTCATTCCATCTGAGGTTTATTTGTATTTCCATTAATTATCTCTGATGTATGTATGTTTTATTCTGACTCTATGACCCATGATTAGGCACTAGCCAAAATGCTGACAAGTGGTTTTTATCATCAATCCAATTTTAATCAATCTTTATATTTCTGCTATCTCAAATTCATGTCTAGCTAATTGTATTCAGTACAATTCATTTGAGTGATTCCTTGAAGAGTGAATCAATAGACTAGCCTTCCTAGTTCTAAGAACTTAAAAAGAAGAAGGATTATAAATCCTTAGTCCACTGTGAGATTCTGTGTCATTCAGTGAGTCTGTAAGTAGGTACACCTGCCTGAGTTTATGGAGTTCGAAGTGAAGAAGGATTTCATCCTTGTTAATTAGCCTTTTCCATGTAAGAATATGTGTTCAGAATAGAGATCAAGCATTTTTTATGTATTGTTGTTTCCTACAAGAAAAAGAGATAAAATTGACTTCATTAAACTGCTCTTCTATATCTTTCTCATGCATATCTTTCAGCACTTGTAAAATAACTTTACATTACATACTTATAAGTTCATGCCCGAATAGACGCAACCCAAAATAAGACTTATGGTCAGCCCTAAAACATAATACAAAATGCTTCCAAACTAATGTGCTTAAGCATGTTTACAACATTACTAATTACATCATTACAAACATACTATCATAGATGCTTCACCTTTACATAATAAAATAATATACGCTGATCAAAACACTAGTCGGCTTTCATGCTCTATCTTCTAGACTGCTGGTGCACTGATCTGTCTATAAGTTCTCTGTACTATCATTTTTTGCCATGCATGTCTGGAATTAGTATGTACATGAAACATAGAGCATATATCTGAATGTGCATGATACTCTGATTCAGTCGCTCGCACATGTGCTGATGTGTTGATCATTGTATAACTCTGTCTGTCTTGTTTTCCACACTTAGTCATTTTATCTTCTAAGTTATCTTAGACAGAAACTTAGTATGACGTTGTTTCCATGATGACAAAAAAAAAAGTCATGCATCCTCAGGAAGTCAACTTGCCAAAAATATTGATTATGGTTTTCTTGAATAAGCCAATTTCCCATTTTATCAAGTTTGGTTGAATGTTTTTGCACTTTTTTAGGAGGAACTCTTAAAGCATCATCCTCATCATGAGATGAGTGAGAAGAGTTATGCTCCATAGAAGGATTGGAATCATGAGTGATCAAATTTTCATCCAGGATTCTAAGGAAAGGAGAGGAAGACTCAAGATCAAAGGAACCTAGAAGTCTATCACTTCTTCTAACTGGAATACTATAAGTAGGACTAGAGGTGGTAAAGCTCATACACCAATGCAATGTAAATGAACTAATTTAGGAAACACAAGATTTTGATTTTTAATTTTTGAAATATAAATGCAAAAGCATAAAGAAAGCTTAATCTAATATCCATGCAATATCTAACATAAAATATGTAAATCTAACACCAAAAAGAAAGAGTTGTCTATCACGGGTTCACCAAAGTGTAAGATAAGAAAATATATATGGTTTGATTTTTAGGGTTTGTTATTATCCTATCTTACATTTAAAAGATTTGATTGATTTGATTTGTTTATTAAAATGTAGGGGGTAAAAAAAATGCTCTCCTTCTATCCTTAGATGTACAAATGAAAGATCCAAATTGATTAATCCAAAATGGAAGGATCATGCATAAATGAATCAACCATTTGGAAACAAAGACACAAAGGAGGACCTTAAGTGCTCGTTTATGGATTTGAATGTGCAATAGATGTAGAAATATTGATAACCTTAATTGAAATGAATAGGAGAAATGTACTACCCTTCAAATATTGTAGATCTGAAGAATGCTATTTTCTGAAGCCTGTGTTGAGTTTCTGTAAAATTTGAGACCGGATCTGGAATAGAAACACAAAGATGAACAAAACCCAGAAATATTTTTCCATTCTAACATAGTTTTGATTCATACCCTCAAGTCAATGTCACCATTGACCCATAATTTCTGATTGCACCATAGGGTAGAATCGACCTAAAAAGTCTTAGACTGAAATTCTTTTTTTTGGATCCTGAAAGTTTTCCAAAAAAGGTATCCAAATCTCTATCTCGATCTATTGTTCCAAACCTGTACCTGCAAGAAAAATTGTTTATTTGTTAGGGGGAGGGGTTTTCCTTGGTCAAACCCCAGTTTTGGAATTAACCTTAAAGTATAATTGAAATTGCATAAGTAAAAACAAAGTAAATGCATAAATTCACCTTTCTTGTAGAAGTCCTTGTGGCAGATTTGAATCCATGAATCCACAAGTATGTATGCACCAAAAAGAGATGTAGAATGTAGAATGTAGAATGTAGAATGTAGGATGTCTTCAATAGATTTATTGTATATCTTCAACACCAATCTTGAATGGGTTCTTGAATTGGAAGAGGCTTGGAGGAATGTGGATGGAGAAATCTTCAACAAGAGGGCTCCATGGAGCTTAAATCCTTCAATGGCCACCAATGGATCTCCTTGATGAAAATGAATTCTTGAGAAGTTCTTGAGAATGGATAAATGCTTCAATGGATACTTGGCTTGCTTCTTCACCTTTGGATCTCACTCTTCAAGTCTTTTAATTGCTTATAGTTCATGTGGGTGATGATGGTTGCTTGTGGTTAGAGAGAATGAGAGGAGAACGCTTCCTTTTATATGAAACTAGGACATAATCCTCTAGAGAGGCCAGCATAGGAGAATTAAATTCCAATTGGACCCATGGCCCTAGAAGAGGGCCTAAATTAAATATAATTTAATATTTTTTGTTCCAAAGACCGAAATAGCTGACCCGGAAGCGGGAATTAACTTTTTCCAAAGACTAACATCTGGAAACCCTGAAATTCTAAAATTTGAATCCTAGGCCTGGAAAAGGTTGATTGTGAACTAGGTCAAGGTCAAGGTCAACCTTGACCTAGGTCAAGGTTGAGGTCAACATTGACCCAAAAAGGTCAACCTTGACCTTGAGGTCAAAGTCCCAATTTTTCAATTTGGGGTGCCAATAATGGGTTAGAAAAAGTGGAAATGGGGCATAACAGGGGGATAAAGCTAGATCAAAGTCAAGAACCCATTCAAGATTCTTGACATGACCCCAAACCACTTAATCATAATGCTAAACCATTATACCATGGAATTTCTTCCATATTCTGACTATATAGAGGGTAACTAACAAATGTCCTTCTCATCAATTAACACAGTCCTTCCTTTATTGTTGATCCTTCTTCAAAAGATCATGAAAAGAATTGATTTGAGGCATCACCCATCAAGCCACAAGAAATGATCAATCAAATAATGTTGAAAAATCACAACATGGGCAGAGAAAACATACCCAGCCACCCAAATAGTGCCATTAAAAATTATCCAAGGACAAGAAAGACCTCAAGCCACTCCCAGGTAAATCTGCAACATGCAACCATGACTGGAAACCCTCAGAAAGCATTTGAAATTTTGAAAATCAGTTGCAACGGCTACCTCTAGTGTGGGATTTTCTATCAATGGCTCAGAAAGAAACATTTTCACATTTTAAAACACATATGTAGATCTTCTTTAAGTTATCGAGATACAAGCTTAGATCCTTCCATGTGTCGCACATGCCTAATGCCTTAAAGGTTAATCTCTTTGCATCTTTTCCTTAAGGATTTACGATGACCATTAGATCCTTTTAAAACTGACAACCTTTTATCCTTTCTTTACTTATGGTCGGGTCCCATCTTTTATCCACATGTCATGTAGGAACATTTCTTCAAACACTATCTGACAATCATCTTCTCTTTAAGTCTTTATGCCAACCATCAAATCCACACCAACTTGACCACACATTAACTTTACCCTTGTATTTGTAACTGTAGGTCCCACAAAATTGTTAAGGACACATGGCACATAGGCATGATGCCTTAAACATTATCTTTTGTGCATCTTCCTCATAATGCAAAGTGCCATCTGTTTGATCTAATTTAGCATGACTACGGCATACCTGACCACCACCTTACTGACCATAGGTCCCACCTCCCAAATAGGACATGTTTCATATAGGCACAATGCCTTAAAGATTAGATCAAACACATATTTCTTTTGAGGCTTTACGCCATCCACATGATCAGATTTAACATGAATGCCTTTACTTTAATCTCAATGCTGAGCCAGACCCACTGGGGACACGTGGCACAAGGGTACAATGCCTTGATGAGTATCTTGTGATCATATCTCTCTTGAGGCTTTGCACTATCGATTGGATCAATAGAGATGTGTTCATTTTTTACCTTCTCTTAAAACCTAGCCACTTTACATGTGGAGGCCAAGCGCAATGCCTTGAGCACTAATTGTTGTTAATCTTTGCTTAAAGGAAAAGCACTAACCAGGCAATCAACCTAGATCTGCATGATGCATAACTTCTTGTTGATGGGCCCCAAGATCTGATAATGGCCATGCGTCGAGATGATACAATTCCATGAATGGTACAATCACCAAATTTTTACCTTAAGGCTTTACACCCACCTTCAGATCCTTTTAAACTTGTTTGACCTTTTAATCATCACTTGGACTTCATCCTAGCCCCACTATGAACACATGGCACTCTTTCATGATTCCTTTATGAATAAAAAATTCATCTTCATGATCAAGGGAAATCACTGGCTGTCAGATTTATCAGGACTGATCACCACTTTAACCTTCTACTAACTTAAAAAAATGGGCCTCAGGCTATCAGAAAGGGACAAATGTCATAAAAGTGTGATGCCTTGAAGGTTAATCTACCTTCATCTTTGTGTTTGAGTCAAAGTGAAAACTGTTAGATGAAAAGAGACTTGCATGTAAGACGTTAAAGGTAAAAAATGTCAAGAGAGAGACCTAGGACTTAGGGAAAAATTAAAATGCATCGTGCTCGACTTAGGAAATAAAACACATGAAGCCTAAAGACTTAAGTGATAAATTGTCCCTACTCATACGTGAAACAAAAAGGAACATGGCTTATAAAACTTAAGTGACCAGTAAAGTAACTTCAATTTATAACAAGGCCATGAGGGTTTAGGGTTTATGACATATTTTTGTGATGGATACACAACCCTAAGGGCCAGAGACCTAAAACAATTGTAGAGATAGGAGAAAAGTAGAGAACCAGGAAAAAATTGAAATAGGGCTAACAGGGTCCTTTAGGTATCCAACACTCTTGAGATGGCCATGGAGGAGTCATCTCAAGGCATTCCCAATATGTTTCACCCTTGGGAATCATTTATATGCTTCCTACTAGGTATCATAGCTGACTTCACCACTTCCAACAAATCATGCTTCTGAGATATTCCAGCAGGAGACTCCCTCATCTTCAAGACACCAAAAGACCAGTTTGGATGAACCTAATGATGACATGTAATTGATTTAATGTTTGAAGATGTTAAGTTGATCACCAAAATGAAAAAAGGATAATGCAAGACATTAAATCAGTTAATGGATTGTATTTTCATTGATGTCAAATTGATATAATATAATTAGTTATAATCAAAGTGTCAAAAGACAAGCATTCACAATGTGACTTCAAACATTGATGGTCAGTGGAAACTGACAGACAGACATCACCAAAAGTCAACTCACAGTGATGCTCGAGCAAGCACACTGATGAGCATAATCACAAGCATAACCGATGGCCAAAAACATAGTCTAAACCAATGAAGAAGCCCAAGAAGAACTGGAGTGTTGACTGAAGCTATCAAAGAGTTAAACACCAAAATTAACTTGAGTTCAAACATGAAAAAATATCTATCTGGAAGAGCTAAATATGAACTTAACTAGTAGTTATCTTTGTTTTCATCAACAAGATAAAGTGAGAGATAAGTAGAGGATTTAAAGTTATTTTTTCTAGTTGGAAAGAAGATCTCTACGAGATAAAACAAGAGTTTTTGCTTTAAATATAATTGGCAAGAATCATGGATCACACAAAGAACAAGAAAATCAAGAACCTAACAATGATGATATCATGTCTATAAAGATAAAACTTAATTCTTTAAGAGTTGAGAGGTGGGTGAATGAATAAAAAGAGGATATTGAAGAGAAATTGATGAAGAGCAAATTTATACAGTCTTGATCAATCAAGTTGAGGAAAGAGATAAAGTTTTCTACAGACATCGAGCAACAGAGAACAACATCACCGAGCAGAATCAAAGTGGAGCAAAGGTATAAATAGAGACATATTGATTAGAATAGTTTTATTAGATTACAATAGATCTGAAAAATCATCAAGTGTAAGTTGTATATGTGAAAAGATCATACTATTTCAGTTTAACCATTGATTCAGAAAGTCTCTTAATCGAGCAGGATTTAAAGATCCTTTCTATATTGAGATACATCCCAAGGAGTATCCAAAATTTTGATCATGAAGATAGCATGAGATGCCACATACCTATTTATAGGCCAAGTGAGTGTTCGATCAAGGAAGGTAGCATATATACACTAGTACAAAAATAACAATATATGACTAAATAAACTACTAAAAATTATAGATAAATGACTAATTTTGGTCACGTGACTAGTAGTATTTTATTGCCGATCATTTATGTCATGACCAAATTTATGACTAAACTATTTTAGTCATTGATTTGGTCATTTATTTAATCATTTATTTGGTCATTTATTTGGTCATTGATCTGGTCATTGATTTAGTCATTTATTTGGTCATTTATTTGGTCATTGATTTGGTCATTGATTTAGTCATTTATTTGGTCATTAATTTGGTCATTGATTTAGTCATTTATTTAGTCATTTATTTATTCATTTATTTAGCCATTTATTTAATCATTTATTTAGTTTTTTATTTAGTCATATATTTAGTCATTTATTTAGTCATTAATTTAGTCATATATTTAGTCATATTAGGGCACGATGGAATCGAACCACCATCCTCCTACTTGTAAAGTAGGTTCTCTTTCATTGAGCTAGTACCCTTTAAAGAATAATCATACCATGTATACTAGTGCTTTCCAATAAAAAACACAAATGTAATCTATAAATTCGGTTAAAAGGAAGTCAAAAATGAATTCAGTAATCTTTCCAACTACAATGCTTGATGAAATTACTTGCTAAATGTGTCTTAAAAACATAGAATCCCATGAATTACTCCTAACCTAGATACCATACCAATCAATATACAAAAATGCTCTTCACATACCATGCAAGATTTAGGTCCTGCAGTGGTGGTTGTGGTAGAGGACGCCTGCTCAATCTACGTGTAAGTCTATAGTTTGAGCTTTTTTCTGCTATGGCCAAAGCATCCTGCATAAAGCACAAATAATAACAAACACCATCACCTTCAGCTATTATTCTAGTAGTTGTCAATGGAAATGAAAGAAAAGGGAGACAGGAAAAGGAAAGAGCAATAGAAAGATAATATAGGGGGGTTGTTTCAAACTTATACACAATCCTTAATATTACTTGGGAGAATTAAAAATCTATGCAACTTTAGTAGGTTCAAGCACTGCATTGTAAATGAAAAAATCAAGTTGTCCCCCATGTAAGACTAATCTGTTCCATTGGATAGGTGGCAAGGCATAGGCCTTGAAGGCTTATACAACATGCTCCCTCTGATTATCCTACACTTTCTCATAAATATAGTTCTGGCCATCAACTTATGGCCAACAAAGTAAGAATCGAAGATCTCTTCACAGATTTTGCATGTCACGGTACTGTTATCTAGATTAAAGCTTAACAGTAAATTTTTTGTACATTGCATGTTTGGTACATGATAACCTGTCAAAGTAGGCAGTCATCTAAGACTGGGAGTTTGGAAAGTTGACCTTATTTCTTGGTTAGTAATTTGTTTAAATAATTATTTAATCCAAGATTATGTGTATTATTTAATACAAAATTAGCCCAAAACTAGGGATGTTTGATTGCTGAATTGTGTATTTCTTGATCCCAAAATGAAGTAATGATTGATGTGGATTTGATGATTATTTTCTTGACCTTGTTGATTGATTGTTTGTTTGATTTCTTGTGGGATTAATGATTGATGGATGAATTAAGGATCTATTTGTTAGATTCATGAGTGATGATTGATAAGTGATCCTTCAATGCTTGGAATGAATTCTCATTTAACTACCTGCATTCCCAACAAAGAACAAGCAATGCTTCCATTGTAGTTGCACCAATAGCAGAATGAAACTTCTTTAAAACAACACAAAAGATCTCACATGGAGCAGTGGATTTCTCTAATACCATACTACTAGATTTCAGAAATCTCAAGCAAGCATATTAATTTGGTAAAGGAACATAGTGGAGTCTGTTACCAAAAACAAGTTACTATTGGAACTCATAAGATCTATCTACCAGGTGATCCACATGCATGTGAAATAACTCCAATAGTTACAAGACCCAACTTCTAATGCTCAATAGGAGTTCAAAAAGAATGATAGTTTGCAAAGGAAACATTCAAAAAGAATGATAGTTTTCAAAAGAAACATTAAAGAGAATATGAAAGATGGAAAATTGAATTTAAAGGACTATAAGAAAACAAAGAGAAGATGGAGTGACCATGAATCATTTCCATATCTTTAAAGTTTCTAATATTTTGGTGATCAAAAGCCTCCTTGTTGGAGAATTGCGATTTAAAATTTTAAGCCACTAATTTCAGATACCTGAAACAGTCTTTAACACTCTTCAAACAATAAATTTCAGTCAATAATGAAGTTCAAATGAGGTGGTCCAGACATATTAGAGTAAAAAAAGTTCAAATGGGTACAATTTTCTCAGTGACAAGTTACCTATTGTTACATGATGACTGTTTGGCTTTGTGTTTATGGTATTTTTTCCTCTAGCTATGTTGTTGTTTTACGTGAACCTGTGAATATACTTGAGGGATCATTGTAAAGCAGTTCTTAGATCTCTCATTTTCTTTCTACTCTTTTAGTTAGTATTACTTGGTTGAGTGCATGGGGAAAATACATTTGATCAAGTTACACAGTGCTGCAAATGTTATGGTACTACTGTTATGTTGTTTCATATCTTTGAAGGCATCCAGAAAACAATAAGCTTGTAAATTGCAGTAGATAAGTAGTACGATAAGAAAGGGCATTACTTTACCATAATTTCTTCCACATTGGTTTTTCAGCATAATATCTTGTGTTGAGCTTTACTATTGGTTATTTTTTAGTTCTTGTCTTGTTATAGATTAGGCATATAAATATCTATTATTTTTCCAACAATAAATAACCCATTTTTAAAGCACATATTAATTGATTTTGTGAGAAAATATAGAGGGAGTAAGACACTAGTTTAGTCAAATATAGAGGGAACAAGACACTAATTAAGTTGTTAATTAGAGAATTATTTATTTCACAAAGCAAATAAAGAAAGTAGTGTTCTTCATAATTGCCATGATTTTTCTGTTGAAATCAAAGAAGCAGATACTTCAAGTGAACTAGGACCTGCTTTCAGTACATTCCTCAAGGACATTTTCTTCAAGGGAAATTCCAAACATATGCCTGGTCAATTTAACTTGGAGCTATATAGAAATCATATTTTTATGCCCAAATAAAAATTTCAAAAAGTAACTGACATTTTTTAGCAAACAAAGAAATCTGGAGCAGACCATGTGCAATTTTAGGGAAAAAAAAGATAAAATTTCAACTTACATCATCATTCATAGGGAGTTCATCATCTTCCATAGTGTCAGCATCCAAAGTAGATGCATCAGCAATAGGATCATCTGCTTTGACATCTTCATCCTCTTTCTTGGAGGGAGCCATCTTGTTCATGACCTCGATCTCCTCCTCATCGTCGGGGCCCAATTCATCAGTATTGTTTCCTTGTCATTCTTCTTCAAAAGAGGACAAGTCTTTTTTAGAAGAGGATTCTGATGCACTTTCCACCTTATGCTTAGCACTTTCACAAGTCCATTATGTGGTCAATCCCATCACCGTTTTGTCAAAAATCAACATTGAATATACAATCAGTAATTAATATCTTACACAGTTAGCATAAACATCAACAAGAAATTAATAGTTTAGCGATCACCATTGAGGGAGTAAAATTAATATAGAAGATTACATGAAGCCATTAATTGAACAACTTTAACCTGATAACATCTAGTCAATGAAAGTCCCTCCAATCAGATACAAGAATTGATTCCAGTCATTAAAAAAAAATATTTCAAACAAGGATACAATATATACTTATTTTGTGGTAAAAATAAGAGAATCATTGCTGGCTATTGGGAGTTCATAAACAGTCAAAACATACATCTTAGAAGATAAATTCCCATCATCAAATCAGCATATTCCCTGATCCAGTCAGTAGTAAAGACTTAAATCCATTCAACAATTATGACTATAATAACAACATCATCGATCCGAAAGAAAGAAAAAACCAACAGAAGGAAAAGGACGGAAAGGAAAACCATAGAGGAACTTTTTTAATAATAGATATCACCTTCAACATTGGCATTACATTACATATATTTCAATGTTGGATAATTTCTACCATATTCAGCATTGATAATTCAGTGTTGGATATTACTTATCACCTTCAATATTTGATATTACATTCAACATCATCGGCCACTAACTCTTCCATTGGAGTCTTGTAATCATACCATCATAATAACATGAATCTCCAATAGTACATTCCTTCAGATCATTTAGAATAATAGTAAATATAAAAGAGTAATCGTCTATCAAAGTAAGAGTTTCAGATCAAACAAGGGGGAATTATTTGTTCGTAGATCAACCTTTAAATCAAGTTACCAATCATGTCAGAACTTACAGAATTGATTGACAAGCTTTTACATTATCATCAACTTAATCCATTGAAGTAGAACAAAGAGTCATATCAGAATTACTTGACAATAAAGCCTCTGTTATTCCTCATCGAGATTGGTAGAAAAACCTTGACATGGAGTAATTGATACCTTGTCTAATTCATTGAATAAGGATATTGATAAT
>MU228546.1:2483863-2502386 GCA_018584345.1 Thuja plicata
TATGGTCTTTTAAAGGAGATTACATAGGAATAGAAAGTTATATGTCTATTTTGATATTCTATTGCTTAGTTTAGGTTGAAATTATTATCTATGTATCTTCTATTATTAATGAAATAAAGTATGGTATGATAATGTGTGATAGGTAAAGTTACATGAGTTTTAATAGCCACGAAAATGACGACAAAGCGGGGACGTCAAAAGCATGAGTAGTTTAGAACTTTTTTATTTGTCCACACAAAGTTGATGTTAATTAAAAATAATAATAATAATAATAATAATAATAAAGAAAATATGATTATTTTAAAATATAACTCTCGTGAATGTCCAATGATTCATCTAAATGTAAGGAGTGTTAAGTGTAACCATTCATTCTCATGAGAGATGTGTTCTTGTAAACCACTGCTTATGAAAAATTGTGAACTACTCATGAAACATGGGTCAATGAATTTGACTCCAAAACAACACAGTTGAATCCTAATAGAAATATCATAACAGAATAGGTTGGCTGACAAATGATAATAGAATTTAAGTTTTTACAGATCTGGATATTGAAGACCGTGTTTTTCATTATGTAGACAACTTCTTCCTTGTCTCAGTGTGGGTTGTGAATCTGTATTGCCAAATGATCAGAAGATAGTTTTGGGTGAGGACAAGGTGCTATATTACAATCTGGATCTTCTGCAACTAAAGAAGGCTTATAAAATTGGGTCCTTCGAGATGAAAATAAAAGAAGATTATTCAAATGCAAGGGAACTCAAATCACATTTTTCTAGTGGCTCTCTTGTTAAATCTTTGCTCAGTATTAGCAGCAGAGGCAGGCTTGCAGTAGGAGAAGGGGATAAGGCTACCATCTTTAATGTGGGGAAAATAATAGGAGAGCCAACTCTTGCACCTATTACAGTAGATAAAACTAATGTTAAGCATCTCTGTAAGAATGTTGTTCACTCTAAATTAGTTCATCTTGTATTTAACTCTGCTACTGAAAACTATTTGGCCATGGCTGGATATGAAGAATGTCAAGTTCTTAGCATCAATCCTTGTGGGGAAGTAACATACCATCTTTCAATTGAGCTTTCTTTGCAAGATTCATACATTAGGAGAGTTGCCTTGATTCCTGGCTCTCAGGTTCAACTCATGATTGTCACTAATAATTTTGTCAAGGTCTATGATCTATCCTAGGATAATATCAGCCCTATGCATTATTTTACATTATTGGAAGAATCAATTGTAGATGCAAAATTGGTGCCCATCTCACAAGGCCGATTGGTGTTTCTTGTCCTTTCATAAAATGGAGTGTTGTATAGAAAACTAATAGAAGTAGGAGGTTGTACCAGAGCCCGGGTTTTGATAGATACCATCCAGCTCAAGGATAGAGTTGTGCAGTCAAAGGGGATATCTGATGCAAGTGTCATGGGTACAACTGGTTTAGTCACTAAATTTCTTAACTCTCTATGAAGAGTAAAGAACCTGACAATTACACTTTTATAACTATCTGAAACACATCACTATAATACCATCCATGAACCTATATGCTGAGGATAACATGGATGAATCCATTTTAGGAGTGTACACTAGGAACCAAGTCACTAGTCAAATGCAAAAATGGACACAAGGCTTAGAAGCCTGCAAACTGATCAATGAGGTTCTTGAACACCATAAGAGGGTTATATTGGACTAGGTCCTTGCATTCAAACAAACCATTTGGAAATATAGAGGGCATATGCAATGTTGTCCTACCAAACACTAGTAGCCCTGTCCCAGCACACCAATCAATTTGGTTTTGAAAACTTCCAAACAACTTAGGGATTGAATCCATGATTCGAATACCCTTTTTAGAGATACATCTAGTCTAGGAGCACCAAGACTTGAAGTGTCACACAAGTCTTGGGTTTGACTGGTAGAAGGTAGGCCAGAGGAACTGAATTAGGCTTCCCTTAAGGAAGGAAGTACTCATAAACAATGGTTTTCTCTCCTAAAACCAATTGGAACATCTAAAGGATGTTAAAAAAACACTAAATCCATAGTTTGGGGTCTTGGTTCTCAGAGGGATAAAAGTTATACACTATTGTGTATCTTCGATAAGGTGCATACATATAGGATATACACCTAGGGCTCACTCAAGTGAATGACAATAGGGTTTTGAGAACATGTACATACAACAAAGAATGATAATAGGGTCACATTGAGAGAATTATTTTCATGAAGATGAAATAATGATACAACAATTCTAAACACAGTAGAAAAAGTCTAAAGAGGTGAATAAAAGGAGGCATGTCTTTGTTACATGTGAGAATATTGATTTATTATGCTTTGTGACAGCAATTACAATGGTAGATATGAAGAGGTTGTGGTAGCATTCAAGGGACACTATCAATGTAATTTGTTACTATTAAAAATAGATGCTATATGAACTATCTATAGAGTATATTAGGAGGCCATGAAGGTATGCGTTAAACAAGATGGACAATAGTTTGGATGGGTAATGCCAACTTTTACGACCAAAACAGAAAAAGATGACCTCAACGAAACCAAACTAACTTCAAACAATACAACCTCCTGAAATTGAAATTTATGGAACATCAAATCTTGCTGGCAAAGATTAATTTTAGGTAGTTATGTACTTACAAAATTGGACAACTTCCAAGAAATGTTTTCCTTTTCTTTTCATTATGCTTTGGTGGTTGAATTACAAACTTGATCATGACATCAAAGATAGCCTTAAAATTTTGCAAACAAAGAAAATTACTAATTTAGAAAGGGTCCATAACTACAACAATATTGATCCTAAACACAAATTGCACTTTTTTAAAATTAGTGACTAGAAACCAACCCTTAATACTACTTACCCAGTGAACATATAAACAAATGTAGGAAGATTGGTGATGATATAGGTTTCAACATCACTACCTATTGGATCTTGAGCTCCACTCTATATGTGAAGTAGCTCCAATGTGTTTCTTTAGCTCCTCTCCCTAATAGCAGATAGACAAGCTTGAACATCATTGGCAAGACATTCTAATAGCTTACACAACACAGAGTGCTCAAAACCTAAAGCATAATACAAAGTAAAATAAGAAAATAATTCTTCAAAGGAAGAAACATATTTACACAGTTGTTATGGGACTGAAATAGGGTTATCAAAATATTAATGTTTATCCTAAGTGGCTATGTCTTTAGATAGGAAGAGGTTGCTTCAGTTCTTGCCACTTAACCCCTTTATTTGAGGGAGTTAGTTGCCAGCATTTTGAGGTTTTTTTAGTTCACTGCCTATGAAGAGGGAATTAGAGGTCACTCAATGCCACCATTTTTTGGACTCATTTCCTATGATTGGGGATTGCTAGGAGCTGCAGGAACAAACACCTTTTAAGGAAAATAAAAAACTCCATTATCTTTTGATGAAATTATGAACCCGAAAAATCTACTTCAGCTGTAGGAAGGTAATACTACTACAGTAGATTTCTTGGCACTTGTGGAAAAACCCTTCAGGCATAGACTTGGCCCTTTTGAGGATGAAACCCTTCAAGCATACTTTTTCTTCTTGGTGACAAAAACCCTCAAGATAATATGTGGTGCATGTTGGAAAGATTGCTACAATGTAGACAATTGTTATTTTGTCATTGATGTGAAACCTTAACTGGTGAGACTATTGCTATATATTTGAGTACCATATCTACTGATTGATGAAGATTTGAAGAATAGGATAACAAGAAGACCAAGAAAATGGTTGAGTTATGTGTATACACTAGGGTACCTGATCATTTGGCACTTTGGCAAAGTGATATGTTGTTTATCTTTCACTGACAGTTCACTGGACGGTCGATGCCGAGAAAAGCAAAGTCGATGCCAAGAAAAGTTAAAGGTGATGCCGAGCAAAGAAAATATGATGTCGAGCGCCAGTGAAATGCTGAGGGAGACAGAGAAAGCTGAGCAACAATATTTTAGTAATTGATGAGATTTGAGATCTTTGGCCGACATAGTTGATTTTATTGAGATATGAATTGTTAATTAAGATTGGTCCACACTCATTTAATGCACAAGAAACCGTTATTTGGCATGGATTCAATGTTTAATTAATGAATCTTTTGGAGAAGTAAATAAAATATAATGATGGCAAGATCCATTGGATCTGACCTAACCTAAGATCTATGATCTTGATTAAGCAGCAAAAGATCTATCTGACCTAGATGAAGAGGTATAATATAACCTACAGAGGTTATTGTCATGGTATCCAAGTGTAAGGAGAAGTTATATGCAAGAGTATTTCATGGTTAATTGACTAATTAGAAAGACCTAGAAGAGAAGGCTGAGAAGAGAAGTAGATAGAGATTGCTTGATGGATTTCCAAGCAGATTTGAAGTTTGAGATTAAAATGGAGGCCACTCAATGAATTAGCATTAGAGCTGAAATTGGATTTAGATTTGCAAAGTAAGTTGTATGTATCAGATCACACCTGCTGATTAATTTCTAACCATTGTATCAGTTCAAATCCTTTAACCAGGTTGACCTAACAGTCATTGTATAAATCCTTTGAACAAGGTGACATTTAGATTGGAATGTTCTAAGTCCTCTAACAAGACCACTCCTGACAAGGTGTTTAAATCCTTTAACCAGGTCACATTTGATAGTGTGTTTTGTAACCTTTAACAGGGTTGGCTCCTAACATAGCTCACTTTAGAATAGTGAAATTTTGGTAGCATTTTACTGGTGGTTTTTCCCATATTGGGTTTCAATGTTAAATCATGGTGTCAAAATGTGTGAATGTTTATGTTGTGTTTTACTGTTAAGTTTTTGTAAGCTTATTTCATTAGTACAGTAAACTGCACACTTTTTTTGTTTATTGCTGTCGAGCAGATTTGAGTTGTTGAAGTGGTATAATGTTTTATATGGGAACATCTGGACCTGAGGATAACTGATCCACCCCCCCTCTTAGTTATTCTAAATTCATTCTAACAATTGGTATCAGAGCTTTTTTCTCTTGAAATAGTTTGAAGGTACTTGGAGATAAAGATCAAGATGTATAAAAGGGATGGACCGAAGAATAACAAGGACAACTTTCTTGCATGGAAAATTTTGATGAAACTTCACTTGGCTGGTATTGGTGACTCTGCTAAATGACATATTGAACAAGAATATATAGCCCCTACTAGAAATCTGAATGCTGCACAATTAAGAGAAAAGCATGAATATAATCAAGCAATGTTGGAACTTGCATCATCCCTTAACTATCATGAATTTGAGGACATCAAGGATTGTACAACCGCAAATCAGATGTGGGATGATCTTCAAACCATCTATGGAGGTGATCTACAAATGTACAAGGAGCCAAATCTAAAAGCTTGAGAGGTAAGTTTGATGATTTAAAAATGCAAGAAGGAGAAAATATAGTGCAATATTATGATAGGATAGAGGAACTTGTAAATTCTATTAGAGGAGCTAAGGGAACCATTAATGATGACACTATCATGAGAAAGGTACTGAGAACACTTCTTCCTATTTATGCTATTAGAGTATCTGCAATTCAAGAACTGAGATGTACTCCTAACAATAATTTGACACTAGAAAACTTGGTAGGCAGATTGACTGCATTTGAGATGTCAAATTTTGACAACTATACTCCACAAATTGTTGAATCTGCATTCAAGTCACAAATGGTCATCATCAAATCAAGAAAAGAAAATAAATGTGTGAGAAGTGACAGTGATAATTTAGATGATGATCTAGAAGAGCTTGAGGAACCTATGGCAAGGAGAATAGCTAGAGGAAAAGTAAAATTCAAAGGTAAACTTCCCATTATTTGTTTTTATTGTAACAAAGTTGATCATATTGCTATGAGATGTCCTGATAAGAATGAAAGAAGAGACAACAAGTAAAAAGACAAAAAGGATGATCAAGACTACAAAAAGTACAAGGATTACAAAGACAAAGGTAAGAAATCTTGTTATATAGCTGAAGAAGCCTCTGACAGTGAATCTGATAAATCTGATGAAAATGATATAGAAGTTGTGTATGTTGCAATGAAAGATGATTTTGATGATGATGAGAAAACTACACTAATTTATTATATGAGTAAAGGTGATTGTTGGATTATTGACAGTGGTTGTTCACATCACATGACTGGTGATAAGAACAAATTTGAAACCTTAGATCAATGTAAAGGTGGATATGTTAAGTTTAGTAATGATACACCTCGTAGAGTTAAAGGGAAGGGATCAATTCAATTGACTAACAAGATTAGATGTGATGATGTGTATTGGGTTGATGATCTTAAGTATAACTTATTGAGTGTTGTACAGTTGAACACTTATGGCTACAGAGTTGAATGCCATCACAGGAAAGCAAAGATCTATGATATCAATGGAGAATTATTTGGAAGTGGTGAGCAAACTAGAGGTAACTTATTTTATCTAGACTTAGCTAAAGAGACATGATTTTTTACACAATATAATGATGTTTGGTTATGGCATAAGAGGCTATGTCATGTTAACTTTGATAACTTGGCAAGCATAAGTAAATTGAAAAAGGTTAGAGGGCTGCCTAAGTTAAAAAAAACCTGAGAAAGCAATGTGTAAGCAATGTCAATTGGGAAAAATGACTAAATGTAGCTTTAAGAGCAAAACTAATGCTTCTGAGAATATTTTGGAATTGGTTCATACTGACCTTTGTGGACCTATCGGTGATAAAATTTACTGTGGAGACAAATATTTTATTCTATTTGTAGATGACTACTCTATGATGATGGGGACTATATAAAAGATCTTCCACAAAGAAAACCAGTGGAGTTGGAAACAATTCTTGACTCCAAAGTGCTGAAGAAAACAAGGAAGCAAAATTATATGCAGTATCTAGTAAAGTGGAAAGGACTCCCTAACATCGATGCTAGCTAGATGATAGAGGAACAAATCAAACAACACGGCATCACTATTGATCAGTTAACCTCAAGTGGGAAGTTGAGTTCAAAGCCTCCTGGGGAGTATGGTGCAGGATCACCCTAGATAATCTAAGTGTTATTTTTGGAACTTATGGTTTCCTTGAAGGTCCTAGTGGCCTCTAGGTCAAGTTAGAAATAAAGGTTTCATATTGGACACACTTTGTAAGACCTAGTCCCAAGATTGGTATTTAATAAGCCCTTGGTCAAATATTGGTCAAATAATGTCCTAAACCCTAAGGATGGGTTATTTTCTCATATTTTCATGTTTTATAATGTTTATATCCATTTGGGATCATAAATTACAGGTTTAGACAAGGTTTGGTCACTTAGATTGAAAAGTTGCAAAATATTGTAAAACTGCTAAAAAGTTGTCAAGCAACTTTTAATCAACATTAGCAACTTTTGTCAAATGTTGTAAAATCCATTCCAAAATGGATAATTGATTTAAAAAGTGGATGTAACCATTTTTAATGCCTACATAAGCTCTTATAGTTGGGTGGTAGGAAAAAATTTTGTAATTGGCATTTAAAATTAATAAAAATCAACCATTTTCCTACAAATTTGAGAAGCAGTGAATTGGTATGGATAGGTACAGAAGGTTTGGAATGAAAGTCTAAAATATTAAGGTATCCCTATGAATTATATTTCATTTTCATTTTTTTTCATGTCCTAATCTTCTGTACATCAAAAGTTATTGCATTTTTACTCCTGCTTCCTAATTTTTAGGCCCTAAATCAGGGTTTCATAAATAATTGTGCATATTTCACGATTCCACCATGGGAATCTAATGAACCTTGGTGGAATTCATGTATTGAAAATTCTATTTAATATTATGTAGGTTGGTTTTTATAATATGCAGGGAGATGGGTTTGGCTTGATGCCCTAGGTGTACATGACCATGTGTGCACTAATCAAGCGATTGAGTACAGTCCACATAACTCCCCATTAGAGATTCATCAAGATCTAAATTTGAGACTGATAAGTCCTTGTACATTCCATTACATGATCCAAGTGTTGTATTTGGTCCTTTTTATACAGAAGGGGTACCTGTAGTGTATTTGGAGGCCTAATTAGCCCTATTTGCTTAGAGAAAATAGTGTGTCTTTCTATTTTCCTTTCACTTCCAAGCATTGGTTCTTTGGTTTAATCTATTAGGCCATAAAGGGTATCTAAATCTCTAATTTTTCGGGGGGTTTATGTGGAATACTTTTATACTAATCCCAAATTTCCATTTGAAAAGGCTACAAACCTAGAAGGGGCTTATCATAGCAACCATGCCCAAATTAATGTACATGGTGAGTAGGATCATTGGATCCTTGACTTAGGGACCTAAATAGATAAAATCATTGAGTATAGGTCACCCCTAGTCCTTAAAGTAATTATAGGGGGAATTTGAGTCAAACTAGTGTAAGTTCCTTATAGGCAACCATTGGGAGTTGGTGTTGAAGACTTGCTAGAACCTAGTGATTAGATTTCCTTGTTTGGGATAGGCTGTGATAACCTATATAAAAGTCATATCTACACTTGTGATAAGTGTAGAGTCACTCTACCTCTTGGTGTTTCAAGATTTGAAGAACCAACTAGTCCTTTTGGGGATTTTGACAGCCCACTCTACATCACTTCCCCCATGAACCTCAAAATCCATGTACTTAAATTCATGACTAGATATGTTAAGGCTTAAGATAGGGTTCAGAAAAGACTCATAAATCTTCTCAATCTAGAGGAGAAATGAAAATCATAGAGAATGTGTCAAAACATCAAGCTATTGTCAAGCAATAATTTGACAAGAGAGCTATAGTGAAAGCCTTTAGAACCTCTAATCTTGTCCTTATATAGGAAAAAGATAAAGAAAATCTAGGAAGCCACACCAAATTCAAAATATTATGGATTGAACCATACCAAATTGTAGAGATTTTAGGGAAGAATACTTTTAGGATTAGTGCCTTGGACGGGGATTTGGTTTTTTTTCTTTTCAAACGTAAATTCATTAAACATTATTTTGGATCTTAAAAGTTGGGTGAAGTTCACTTGTGTATTATAGTAGTTTGGGTCGTAGTGTTTATTTGCTTTGGTTGTGTTTCCTTTTTTGTTTTTTGTCAGGAGGTCATTATTTTGTTAGGGTTATTCCCAGCTAATGGTGTACCCCAACTGGTTATCGATGAAAGTGTTAGCTCTTTTTCTTGTAGTGACAACCTTAATATGACATTAGGCTTGTCTACTTGAATGTAAACTCCTATTTAGGCAAGAGAAAGGCTAATTAATGAGGTATTTGATAACACTGGGAATATCTATTATCACCTCCTTCTTCTTTGAGCTCCACATCACTCAGGTGGGTATTGCCTTATCTGCACATATATGACTCCTTTATGACAACTACAAGCTTGCAGATATATAACTATGGAATGGTTTTTCAGACTCTTATGTAACTAATACCTCGATATTTCATAAACTCTTATTCAATATTCAACTTTCATAAAGTAAGTCTGAAAACCAAAGAAAACTTAACTCCTAGTAACATGAAATGGAAATATTTTTTCAATTATGTGTTTGATGTAAGGATCATTATAACATATCGAATCTTGCATAGACTAGTGCCTTATCCTATGAGCAATAGAGTCAAACATACACTTGCAAAGAGATCATGAATGAATGGAAAACAACTCTGTCTGATTGTGTTTATATGCCTTACATAAAACAAATTGTATCAATCAAGTTCTTCTTATTGATCCACTTGTGTGCTCAGATATGAAACTTCTCTACTCAAAGAATTTAACCCTCCCCTTGAAAGAGACCCTAGAATAGACAGTACATAACCAACATCTACTGGAAAGATAAGATTGGCAATAACCTTGATATCCCAACTCATACAAATATGAAAACAACTCCTAAATCACAGTTATCCTTTGAATAACTCTACTGCTGATCAATTAATAGATAAAACTAAAACACCCTTGATGCCCTAGTTTATATGATTTCAGAAAAATGGAGACAACTTGATGATATAATAACAGTGCTAAAATTTACTCATAGATAACTGTTACAAAAATGTTTTTCTCTGAGACAAAAGGATAATAGAGCAACCTTGTATGCATAGAAAAGAGAAATATTACAAAAGATAACTTGCTTTGAAACTTATGGCAAAGAGAGACAAAACACAGTCTGAAACTCCCAAACCAGAGCATAAGACAGGGACAGGAACCCCTAGAAACTGAGAAAAGAAAAGAATAAATAGAAGAGAGAAGAAATCCTAAAAACTCTAATTGATCAATATCTGTCCTTCTCAAATCTGATCTGCACTCATACTCCTTATTTTCTCCATAAAATCTGAACTTGTTTTGTCTTTTTAAAATCTACCTTTGCTCTGTTGGTGATCTAAAAATCTGATTTTACTTACTTTCCAAGTCTTCACAATATCTGATATATTCATTAATGTCTGACTCCATCTATCTTTTCAAAATCTGATTTTTATCCTCTTTATAGCTCTTTCAATCTGCCACTGACAAGCATTCCAAATCTGATATTATTCAAATAAAATATCCTTTAAAATCTGATTTCATTCTTCCTCAAAAAACCTCCAGGAAAGCATATGTAAATCTGATCTTTGCAAAATAAAAAATATATATTTGTATCTTTCTTCTATGCAAGTATGATCTTCATTCTATCCAAATCTTCCATTATTCTACAAAAATCTGATCTCTCTGTGTTGCGAAATTCTTCCCGGAATGTTCCTTTTCAAATCTGAAATAAAATACATTTGCAAGAAACTATACCTTTTCCTATGTTTAATTATGCATATAACTTTAATTTTTCCATTTAATATAGTTTCTATGCACTTTAGCCATTAATTTGCCTTTAATATTCTTCTTTGATTTTCACTTTAAACTATAGCAAATTCTTTTAATTCTATGCACTTTAACTCTGTGCACTTTAACTCGGTGTATTGAAATTTCACATTTTCCTCAATTTTCTACATATTATGCCCAGATTCCACCAGATTTTGACACTTGTCATATGCTGATTTGCTTCTTTAAACTTGGCCTTTTAACTCACTTCTAACCCTACTCATCTAGAGATTTGGTGACCAAGCAGTCTCTAGATCTTTGAAACTTCTCCTTGACTACAATTTTATTTGGAGACTTGGAGACTAGCCTTTAGTCTCTAAGTCTCTGAGACTTTTACTTAACCTTGAGTTTATTGGGAGACTTAGAGACTAGCCTTCAGTCTCTAAGTCTCTGAGAATTTTACTTAACCTTGAGTTTATTGGGAGACCTGGAGACTAGCCTTCAGCCTCTAAGTCTCTACAAGATTTGACTGAACAATGCTTCTAACCACACCTTAACTCCAGTCATAATTGACTCAATGTCTCTGAGTCTTTGAATAATTTCTTCAACCATGGTTAGTTTTGGAGACTTCACTAGTCTCTAGGTCTCTAATGAATTTTCTTAACCCTTAGTTTGTTTGGAGACTAGGAGACTACACTAGTTTCTAAGTCTTTTGATTCTGGACTTAACTCATGATTTATCTAGAGACTTGGAGACTTGAAGATTACTTTTTATGCATTTTAGTCCAAAATTAAGGGGCCCACCATGCATTATACCCTCCAGCACCAAGGGGCCCGCTGAGAGCCTCTGGGCTCTTTAATTATTTAATATACTATGCCTTTTAGTATATAAATACTAAAAAATGACCATTCACAAGCAATGTGGGATATATGCCTCTTTGTATTTTCAAAAAAAAAAAATTATCTTCTAGATAGTGCTACACACAGACGACTGTATCTCGCGAACCGAGAAGAATTTGGAAAATCACCCTAGTGAGGATTAGAAAACTTAGATTTGCGACAACATATCCAAAATTTAGCTTGATCCAACAGTTGAATTAGAAGTTATGCCCCCTGCAATATGACTATTTTTCTTCTTTCTGCAAATTCATGTTTTCTTTTAAAATTTTGTTTCTTTATTCAATGTGTGGTTTGTTCTTCTCAAATCTGTGTAGCACTCTCTTCCAATGTGTGGTCTCCTTCAATGTTCTCCAATTTGCAGCCTTTCAGTCTTTGGTTTTAACATCATCCAATGGCATTTTCTTCAAACACTTTTAAAATGTCTTTGGTATGCACTAGCCTCTCCTCATATGTCTATGCAGCATGTCTTTGGATTTTCTCATTTGCATGAAATGTTTAAGTCTTTCACAAAATCAGCATGGATTCCCTTTGATGTTTGAATGCATAGGTTTATGTGGGTGAATTACTCTTTGAAAAGACCTCTTTGAGTGATTTGATTTGCAACTACAATGTATATGGAGGGAGGAAACCTCACGAGCCCTATGGTGTGCTCTTATTCTATTTCCCTTAACATCAGACATAATACTTTGGATGCTTAACACTTAGCTCTCCTGAAATCATTATCTGTAAATCCTAATATTTCACTTCCATAGATAAAAACAAAATGAAGGATGAGTAATTCTGATTTAAACTTCTTTGGCTTGGGAAGGATCCACTTGAAAACCTTCATCCTTAGGATTTGATGAACTCATAGACTAATATGTCAAATATCACCTTGCCAAACAAATACATCCATGATGCCCTCAAAAAACAAAACATTTTAAATTCCCTAGTTGATCTTTTCATAAAGATGCAAATGCATTTGTAGAAATGTATGCAAACCACCCTCAAAATCACTTCTGCAAAGTTATCAAAACACATCGTGAGACTCAACCACCGATACGGGTAGTAAAATCACATACAAAGAGAATGGTCCCATAATCATTTCTTGAAAACAACATTTAGACCAAAAGTTATCACTCTTGCAAAATGACCATTCTGTAAATTTGATTCTATTTTGTACTGTCAATCTGCACAAAACACCTTTGATTTTGATTTCATAAACTCATCAAGAATAACCTTCAGAATCTAAATCTCTAAACATGGATTCAATCTCATATGTGGAACATAAATCTTTAATTTTATTTCTCCGATGATCAATTGATTAATGGACATTAGTCTGCAAAGTTTGCACTTAAAAGACTTTTCTAAACTTTAACATAGTGAAAATGCAGAAACTAGATTTGGAATTAGCATAGAAAAGTGATCATCTGGATTGACTAAAGTCTAAAAATCTTCAAAGAAGTTCACTTCCAAGTCTATGATGCAGAAAAAATTTCAATTATTCCTGACCTCGAAACATGTGCAAATAGGGAAATCACAAAGTAGGTCACTTAATTCTGAATTCGGCACATTCAGTAAAACTTTAATAAATTGGAAATGGAAAAGCCCTGGCAAAGTGGATAACTGGATTGGCAGGAATCTGAGACTCTTAAAATAGGTATATTCTCATGTTTTTAACATAGGGGAAAACTCAATTGTGCAGTGTGTTCAACTAGATACATTTTGGAAGTCCTCAAAGTATGCTATTTGGAAATCTGGGCATAACAAAGAAACATGACAGTTTTGCAGGACCAACTTTGGGGAAACTAGAAACCTTCCAAATGGATTCAAAATGACTTAGGATTTAAAACATAAGCTCTCTATTATACATGTAAAACATTCCCAAAGAAATGACTTATGAAACCTAACAAGGTGCAAGATATTCAGAAGCAAACTACGCCTGGGATAGCAAAATGACACTTAGCAAAAATGCAGATTTGTGTAACCACCTCAAAATGACTACTCCCTAAACATACCAAAATTGAAATTTAGGAGTTGGAACCCACTGCATATGTCAAATTAAAGGTACTGAACCCTCTTCCCAAGTGGTATATCATGAAAATCATTAGGGTATCTTTTACAAGCACTCCAACTAAGCCTTCTCACAAAAGTTTTTAGGGGTACTCATTTTGCCTTATAGAAAATTTTAAAATGGCCATTCCAAATTTTTGCCAAATTTGAGAGTACAAATAGTGGCTCTGAATATGGATGGTTAAATGCAAGTTTATACCGAGAACCACAGATCTCTAGAGTAGAAGAGCACCCTTAAACTTCAAATCAGATTTTATCTCTTTTCACTTTCCTCTTTTCACTTACACCTCTCAAAAATTTTGTCTTTTTCTCAAAAAAGGGGAAACCTCTTACTGAAAGAAAACACAAAACTAAAAAGGAAAGCAACTATACAATATGTTCATTATCTACAAGAGACCCGAAGCCCCAAAACTGAGATCAACTCTTACCTCTGTCATATACCTAGTTCTCATCTTCAGAAATCAAAGACAGGCTGAAATTGGCATTAGTATGCATTTGACCTATCTTATTTCCACTCCCTATTAATTCAAGACAAAAAATATCAGTATAATCCACTTGAGAGCTAAAATAGAAATGATACCAATTTTGCAAAGAATGTGGCATATGCATGGTGCATTCATTAGTTAACAAAAACTGAGAATCAATGCAATAATAAACAATGTTTAGCTCAATACCACATCTCTGAAAATCACCTCCTAGCTGAAAAATAAAACACTTAACATCTACCATGTTTCTTGGGTTAGCATTATTATATCCATCCACATCAGTAGTTTGCACATTAAAGAAAAAATCAGCATGCTGAACTTTATGCCAATACTGAAAACATTCACTATTTGGGATATGATTTGGCTCATTCTTCAAAAAATAAGGAACAATAATATCTTCACTATCAAGGTTAAGCTCATTATTTACATCATGGATCTTATGCAAGTGATTTTGACCTTTTGCAAGAGGAGATAAATCAAAAGAGCAGGATTCATCATTTCCACCATCAAGCAATGGTAATCCCATATCATAATCCATACTGTTTCTCTCAAAAGGATTACCATCCTGCATCTTGTCATTGACTTCCATATTCATATCAGAATCTTCTTCAATATCTTTCTGCAAATTATCAGCATCATTCAAATCTAAAACTTGCTGGTGGGTGGGTGGGAAAACATTAGCACATTCATCAAAAACATGTGAATCTTGAGCAATTGAAGGACTATCCCTTAATAGTTCATTAGAAAATTTAGAATCTAAAAAAGATTTACAATCTATACAACTATCTTGATCAGTGCTCAAAATGATATCTGGAGTCTCTTTATCCCTTAAATCTATAATAAGACTAATGCTTTCATCATCTAACATATCATACTCAACTTGATTGTGCTCTAGTGACATAGGAGTATAAGGAAAATCAGAAATATAAGTATCAATACTATGAATATCTGATACATATTCCTTATCAAATTCAATATGTGTGAAGTGTTGAGATTCAAGTCTATCTTGCCCTGAAAATCTGAGATATTCATTAGACAATAATTCTGAAATTTGTTCACTATGACATGAACAACTATCATCATTTATATTCATTTCTGATACACTTTCACAATCAACATTCTCATAATCATTTTCACAATCATTTTTCACACCCTCAGGAATCTCATCAATATCAAAACTTATATCCATAGGGCATGAAGTCTGAGAATCATTTTCTGATACATACCTCTAAAAATCAGCAATCAACAAATCTGAGATTTGCTCACTGCTTAGCAAGGATTGACATTCTTGTTTGTCCTCATTAGCTTCTTGCTTATTGCTGAATATTTCTTCCTCATTGAAATCATGGAGTGAAATTTCTTGGAGCATATCATCTTGTGTGAAGGAATCACTATAGACACTCACATCTGCATCATAGTTATCATCCTGCTGTCCATACACAACATTTTCACTATCTTTCTGCTCACAAAGTTCATTATTAGTATCATAATCAACAAAACCTTCAGCATAAATGGACTCATCATTATAACCATAATAAATAGATTAGATATCACTAGATTCAATCTTATCAGCATAACTAGATGCATATTCAAAATTTTCAACATTTTCAGATTCAATATCACTAGTTTCAACTTCAGATATATCATTGGTAGAAAAAATTTCTACATGTTCTATCCATTGCATAGTATTCCAAATAATATCCACCCTTTGAGAGCTTGGAAAATTTATAGAATCAGGGAAAAAAAGTTTGACAAACAAATTTGCTCAAACAAACTCCTGAGGATAGAAAGGGATATTATACTCCTCAATCTTAGCAGTAAATCTCATGTAGAAATCATATTGAGACTCACCCTCATTTATGTTCATATTTTCTTGTAATTTTATAACAACCCTTTCTTGAATCTTTTGTCTTATCACCTCTATTTTTGCACTAACAAGTTCAAGTTTTGGTAAAGGTTCTTCAGATTCAGACATGTTCTGATGATCATTGTCATCCCTTTCACCATATTGCTTAACAAAAGAAACTTCTAATGCTGCCATAGATCCAATTGAACCATGAGGTAACTGCTTAAACCAATCTCTAGCATCTTCAACTAGAGATATTGCAAATAGGCTCATTAGTACATCTTCATGTGTGATGTCATGATCATCTATCAAATCTATAAACTTTCTTATATGTTCCTTAGCTGATTGCTCACCCAGACTAGTAAACTTAGGCAAAAAATCCCTTACTACTAATGGAATAGGATTTGGGTATCCAGGGATACCTTCAAAGTTTATAGCATTGCACAACCTAACCCAATATAGGTGTGACATCTTAACTGAAAGAATAACTACAAACTACCTCTTTTTCCCTCTTAACCTAGTGTTGACCACTTAATAGGGAAAACTTATGTATAATTTATTTTCATGGAATAAAAGACTTATCCAATGAAAATAAAAATACCTAGAGTATCAAGAAGTTTCTACAAACTATTTATTTGAAGTCTCCTCCAAATCACCTTCAAAATTTTATAGAGCTGCCACCTCTTTGCAGAGGAAAATATTTGAATAGCTGATATCTCTTTCCCAACTCTGACCTTTTTCAAATTAGAAACTTACATACATCTCTAATATAGAGATTTTTTATGATTCCTCTAATCATAAGAGTCCAAAAATCTATTGTCCTTTTCACTGCAAGTCCACTCTTCTTTTTTGTAGTCTTTCTTCAAATATGCACACTAGTGAAAATGAGAGAGCTTAGAGTTTCCACTCACCACATGTGAGATTGTATGAATATAACTTTGAGAAACTTGGACTTTCAAATACTTTGCAATGACAGACAGAGAAAACATGAATCACTTTTCAAAAATTTGAGGAATATGTCTTTTTGTAGAATATGACTCTATGACTTCAATGGCTTCAACTCAACTAAAACTGGTTTAAAAGAGTTGAAAAGTACTACACCAGAGACTCTAGGGTATAAAACTTCTTTGATAATTCCCCTGTAGAGTCACCAATTTGTTGGCTCTTTTTCTTGTAGTGACAACCTTAATATGACAGTAGGCTTGTCTACTTGAATGCAAACTCCTATTTAGGCAAGAGAAAGGCTAATTAATGAGGTATTTGATAACACTAGGAATATCTATTATCACCTCCTTCTTCGAGCTCCACATCACTCAGGCGGGTATTGCCTTATCTGCACATATATGACTCCTTTATGACAACTACAAGCTTGCAGATATATAACTGTGGAATGGTTTTTTAGACTCTTAGGTAGCTAATACCTTGATATTCCATAAACTCTTATTCAATATTCAACTTTCATAAAGTAAGTCTGAAAACCAGAGAAAACTTAACTCCTAGTAACATAAAAATGGAAATGGTTTTTCAATTATGTGTTTGATGTAAGGATCTTTATAACATATCAAATCTTGCATAGACCAGTGCCTTATCCTATGAGAAATAGAGTCAAACATACACTTGCAAAGAGATCATGAATGAATGGAAAATAACTCTGTCTGATTGTGTTTATATGCCTTACATAAAAAAACCGTATCGATCAAGTTCTTCTTATTGATCCACTTGTGTGTTCAGATATGCAACTTTTCTACTCAATGAATTTAACCCTCCCCTTGAAAGAGACCCTGCAATAGATAGTACATAACTAGCATCTACTAGAAAGACAAGATTGGTAATACCCTTGATATCCCAACTCATACAAATCTAGAAACAACTCATAAATCATAGTTATCCTTTGAATAAATCTACTACTGATCAATTAATAGATAAAACTAAAACACCCTTGATGCCCTAGTTTATATGATTTTAGGAAAATGGAGACAACTTGATGATATAATAACAGTGCTGAAATTCACTCATAGATAATTGTTACAAAAATGTTTTTCTCTGAGACAAAAGGATAATAGAACAACCTTGTATGCATAGAAAAGAGAAATATTACAAAAGATAGAATATGGAACTTGCTCTGAAACTTCTGGCAAAGAGAGATAGAACACAGTCTGAAACTCCCAAAGCAGAGCAGAAGACAGGGACAAGAACCCCTAGAAATTGAGAAAAGAAAAGAATAAATAGAAGACAGAATAAACCCTAAAAACTCTATTTGATCAACATCTGTCCTTCTCAAATATGATCTACACTCATCATCCTTCTTTTCTCCATAAAATCTAAACTTGTTTTATCTTTTCAAAATCTACCTTTTCTCTGCTGGTGATCTAAAAATCTGATTTTACTTGCTTTCCAAGTCTTCACAATATTTGATATTATTCTGATAAAATATCCTTTGAAATCTGATTGCATTCTTCTTCAAAAAACCTCCGAGAAAGCATATGTAAATCTGATCATTGCAAAATTATATATATATATATATATATATA
>MU228546.1:2518873-2540401 GCA_018584345.1 Thuja plicata
ATTGATGTCAAACCTTAACTAGTGAGACTATTGTTGTATGTTTGAGTACCATATCTATTGATTGATGAAGATTTGAAGAATAGGATAACAAGAAGACCGAGAAAATGGTTGAGTTATGAGTATACACCAGGGTACTTGATCATTTGGCAGTTTGGAAAAGTGATATGTTGTTTATCTTTCACTGATAGTTCATTGGAAGATCGATACCGAGCAAAGAAAAGTCAATTTCGAGCAAAGTGAAAGGTGATTCCGACCAAAGGAAAGATGATTATGAGTGCCAGTGAAATGCCGAGGGAGACAGAGAAAGCCAAGCAGCAGTATTTTAGTAATTGATGAGATTTGAGGTCTCTGGCTGACATTGTTGATTTTATTGGGATATGCATTGTTAATTAAGATTGTCCCACACTCATTTAATACACAGGAAACTGTTATTAGTGCATGGATTCAATGTTTAATTAATGACTTTATTGGAGAAGTAAATAAAATGTAATGATGGAAAGATGCATTGGATTTGACCTAACCTAAGATCTACGATCTTGATTAAGTGGCAAAAGACCTATCTGACCTAGATGAAGAGGTATAATATAACCTATGAATGTTATTGTCATGGTATCCAAGTGTAAGGATAAGTTGTATGCAAGAGTATTGCATGGTTAATTGACTAATTGGAAAGACCTAGAGAAGAAGGCTGAGCAGAGAAGAAGAGACAGATTTCTTGATGGATTTCTGTTGGTAAATAGATTGTTCTTTTCAATTTAACTCTCAAATGCCCAAATCCGTGAGAAATAATTTGATATCAACAGTTGGATAATCTATCACTAGATTGATAGATTTCCTATGAATTGAAAGGTACAGCTCCCTTATGAATGATATTCAATGAATTTGGTTTATTCCTAAACTAACTGGGTATGTTCTTAATCTGAGAACGAAAGAGGAAAACCAAGCCAGCCCCAGACTAAACTAACTTGGGTAGAGAATTCAACCCTAAACCTAGCCAACTCCAAGAACCCACACTTCATATGACTTCCCAACATTGGTAATGCATAAATGAATGCTGACAATGCAGATTAAGAAATGGAATGAAAAGAAGATTAAACATCCTAATCTTTGCGACAGGAATAGATGAAAATACTCTGATCTACAACCCATTTTCCATCTGACACAAGATGCAAGAAAGTGCTCAAGACTGAATACAACAATGCTTCGATTGATTATAATCAGAAAATTAATAATCAAATGCTTCAATTTAGAATAAAACCTCTCTTTGTATTGAACACAACAAATAAGAATACTCAGACTTTAATTTCTCACAATCTCTTTGCCAAATCAATTACAAAAATTGGGATATAAATCCCTTAAATGCATGAAATGAAATGCATAAATGAAAATGCTTTCTTCCCCCTACTCCAGCACTCAGTCTGTAGCAAAAAAGAAGAACCCCTACTTTCGAAAAAGGATTTACAATAAATAACATTTTCTAGCAACCGTTCAACTTCTCCCAATGACTTTTCAATTTTCATAACTGATTATTTCCTCATTTTCTATTTGAATGTGAAGGAATAAAGTTTTAAAATATTTATTTGATTTCCAATCAACTTCTTCCTTTAGGACTTTCTGGCTTCTCATAAAATTACTCATATCTCTTGATCTCCCAAAATTTCCACAACTCATTACCCGTGATAATTTTTAATGACTGGGCATAATTATTTGACAAGTGTCATTATGCCCAATACTATGTGTCAAATTCTCTGACTATTCATATACTCCAACAATACTAATGAATTTCTACATCTTTTAACTGTCTTTCTTTAGACACAAAATACTAGTTCCTTCAAAACATAATTCAGTTTGACATTCCTGCTATTCTGGATATACTCTTACACAGAGATGAATAACTTTTGAAGTGGATACAAACTATTCAATCACTCCAGTGAGGATAGCCACAATTAGTCTACCACCAACATACTTGAATCTTAGCAAGATCTAACGGTTAGTTTGGAAGATAGAGCCCCCACATTGAGACTGAGTTCAAAACATAATTCAATTTGACATTCTTTCTATTCTGGATAGACTCTTACACAAAGATGAATAAATTTTGAACTCAAACCAAACTCTTCAATCTCTCTAGTGAGGATGGCCGCAATTAGTCTACCACCAACATACTTGAATCTTAGTAAGATCCAGTGGTTAGTTTGGAAGATAGAGCCCCCGAACTGAAACTAAGGTTTTCATAAATCTGTACTACGAAGAGCATAGCGGAAAATGGATTTTCTGCTATGCATTTCTTACCATCTCACTTCTCCAATGCAGAAAATTGGAAAAGAGCTTCTCCCAAAAGAAAATGACCGTCTCACTTCATCATTGCAGAAAGTTGAACTTTGACTGCAAAAAGCGTAGCAAAAGATAAACTTTCACTTCTTTAAAACTTGGTCGGATTTTCACCAGTCTTCTTCCACATCTGCATGTTTTGAAATTTGAAACAATTCAACCTTCATAGAAATATTGTTAGTGAAATCTGGGAACACATTAGGAGAATTTATTTTCATGGGAGGCGACTTTTAAAGTTTACAAATGGTGTACTGAAAGTGCGCCTACAACTAGATCTGAATGGGGATTGTGTGATGTAAGGTGCACAAAGAATCCAACATCTCCTAGTTAAAAGACAAGTGCTTTATCCATTGGGCTACAGAGTCTAAGCATTAGGAAGACAATAAAGAACTACTTTCCAAGAGGGCGGAGGGGAGCAAGGCCAACACCAAAACTGAAAAATGAAACTTATTTACACAAGGGGCGAGGAGACCTCACCAAAAGGAAAGAGAGTAGGGAGAAACTCATACATGACCATTAACTAGAAGGGAGAAGTATGATCCTTTCCGAAAAAGAAAATTGCACTCCAACAACCTGAACCAAAACCATTGCTCCTTAATGACCTCTTCTTTGCTGAAAGTAATCATGGAAACATGCTGCAAATTAGTGCCCCAAATGTCTTTCCCAAATAGCCACATTTCATCATAAACTTTTGATTTTTCTGTACCCTCCTACACATCATTTCTCATACATTCAACCATTCTTTTCTGAAAAGAATAATAATCACAAACTTCTGAAAATGGAATTGCAACATATTCAGACTCATAACTTTCAATGTGATCATCTTTGAGAGAAATCGCACTAGATGAATTGAGACTAAAAAAATCTGAATATCCAAATGAGTCTGAAACATATATTGCATCATACTCACATTCCAGACTTTTAACATGATCATTTTTTATAGAAATTTTAGAAGATAAACCAAGGTTGGAAAAATTAGGATATTCAAATGATTCTGGAAAAGTTACGGCATCATAGTGACATTCACCATGATCTTTAATAGCACTTTCAGATCTGAAATCAAGACTGAAATAAAATGATTCTTCATCGCACATAGGGTCAATCCGGATTGAAATATCTTCATTATTCTTTACATTTATCAAGTCTGAAAAATCTTTATCCCAATTTAAAGAGTTTGCACCTGAATCAGCCTTAGAAGAAAACTTTCATTTATTCGGCTCCAAAAATTGATTAATTTCCATTTCATGACAAATAAAAATGTAATCTAGCTCTTTATCCTCTTCATGATGTTGTATCACTTTATCAACCAAAGAAAAACCCTACTCAAACTTTGCTCTTGCAACCACCACTTCAACCACATTTTCAAACTTAGCATGATTATCATCAAAACATGATTCAGCTTTGTTTTTAATACCAATTTCTTCGAGAAGACCCAAATTTGTATTCTTTTCAAAAGAAAATGATTCTAACACAGGATCCTCATAAAATTGTGCATATTGAAAGTCATCCTTACAAATATCTTCTTCAAACTTAAAAGCTTCATATTCCACTTGCACACTAATCAAAGGATCCTTTTCAAAAGGAACTTCATGTGAAGAATCACTACTATTTTCATATAATTTGAAACCTTCAACAACAGGAGGAAAATAAAGCATAGATAAAAAAATAAATTTAACTTCACTTACCATTTCCTTGCCGCTGTCAAGAATGATTTTGTTCATTGAAAATTGTGCTTCTGAAAACTGGGGTACCTCTTGCTTTCCAAGAACCAAATAATTGACTGATATGGGCTCTTCATTTACTGATTTTTCTCTAGGCATATTTGCTGAAACATATTTTCCTTTCTTTTGGTCTTGGACATTGAAAAACCTTTGGATCACGCAGTTTAGCATAAGGGTAGATTGATGATCTTCTGGGAAACTCAATCCCTTCTTTTCACCTTCAGCAATACTCTCTTTAAAGGCAATCCAAAGTAATTGCAGATTTGGGTCCCTTTCAACATCTATTTCTTCACCCGTAGGTAATTTTCTGATTTTCTTCCTTGGCTGAATGTCATGTTTTCTCAAGACTCAAAAATTATAGGAAACAAGGTCATGTGGAACTTCTAAAACTTCATCATCATCCACCTTCAACTCTTCACTTAATTGCAATACTCTTTCCTCGCAATGCTACAACAACTTCATTTTCACTTCCAGCTCTTTCATCTTATGATACCTAGCACAAACACTTCTCCATAATAGAACTGGTACATGGTCTTCTTCAATGCTTAAATTCATTTTTCTTCCTTGAGTGATACTTTCTCTAAAAGCATCAAACAAATCACACAATACTGGATCGCGAGTTTGGTGAAGTTCTATAAAGGAAGGGTCCGACCTCTTCCCTTTCAAAACTTTAATAGGCATTGTCTTTTAAGTCAGAGTCGCCAATCTCCTGCAAGCAGAGATAATAATAATTCTGGAATTGAAAGCACTGGACTCTTCAACCAAAAATTATGAGAAACAAAACAGAGCCACTAATCTCTTGAAGAGATAATAATAATAAAACTGAGTAAACCTAAATAAGCACAAATCTTCTTTTCCGCCTCCCCAGCAGAGTTGCCAAAAATTTGTTGGTAAATAGATTGTTCTTTTCAATTTAACTCTTAAATGCCCAAATCTATGAGAAACAATTTGATACCAATAGTTGGATAATCTATCACTAGATTGATAGATTTCCTATGAATTGAAAGGTACAGCTCCCTTATGAATGATATTCAATGAATTTGGTTTACTCCTAAACTAACTGGGTACGTTCTTAACCTGAGAACAAAAGAGGAAAACCAAGCCAGCCCCAGACTGAACTAACTTGGGTAGAGAATTCAACCCTAAACCTAGCCAACTCCAAGAACCCACACTTCATATGACTTCCCAGCATTGGTTATGCAGAAATGAATGCTGACAATGTAGATTAAGAAATGGAATGAAAAGAAGATTAAACATCCTAATCTTTGCGATAGGAATAGATGAAAATACTTCGATCTACAACCCATTCGCCATCTGACACAAGATGCAAGAAAGTGCTCAAAACTGAATATAGCAATGCTTTGATTGATTATAATCAGAAAAGTAATAATCAAATGCTTCAATTTAGAATAAAACCTCTCTTTGTATTGAACACAACAAATAAGAATACTCAAACTTTATTTGCTCACAATCTCTTTGCCAAATCAATTACAAAAATCAGGATATAAATCCCTTAAATGCATGAAATGAAATGCATAAATGAAAATGTTGTCTTGCCTCTACTCCAGCACTCAGTCTCTGGTAGAAAAGAAGAACCCCTTCTTTCGGAAAAGAATTTACAATAAATAACATTTTCTAGCAACCGTTTAGCTTCTCCCGATGACTTTTCAGTTTTCATAACTGATTCTTTCCTCATTTTCTATTTGAATGTGAAGGAATAAAGTATTAAAATCTTTATTTGATTTCCAATCAAATTCCTCCTTTAAGACTTTCTGGCTTCTCATAAAATTACTCATATCTCTTGATCTCCCAAAATTTCCACAACTCATTACCCATGATAATTTTTAATGACTGGGCATAATTATTTGACAAGTGTCATTATGCCCAATACTATGTGTCATCTCTTGATCTCCCAAAATTTCCACAACTCATTACCCGTGATAATTTTTAATGATTGGGCATAATTATTTGACAAGTGTCATTATGCCCAATACCATGTGTCAAATTCTCTAGATATTCATATACTCCAATGATAGTAATGAATTTATGCATCTTTTAACTGTCTTTCTTTAGACACACAATACTGGTTCCTTCAAAACATAATTCAATTTGGCATTCCTGATATTTTGGATATACTCTTACACAGAGATGAATAACTTTTGAAGCGGATACAACCTATTCAATCTCTCTAGTGAGGATGGCCACAATTTGTCTACCACCAACATACTTGCATCTTAGCAAGATCTAATGGTTAGTTTGGAAGATAGAGCCCCCACACTGAGACGGAGTTCAAAACATAATTCAATTTGACATTCTTGCTATTCTGGATAGAGTCTTACACAGAGATGAATAACTTTTGAACCAGATACAAACTCTTCAATTGCTCTAGTGAGGATGGTCACAATTAGTCTACCACCAACATACTTGAATCTTAGTAAGATCCAATGGTTAGTTTGGAAGATAGAGCCCCCGAACTGAGACTGAGGTTTTCAGAAATCTGTACTACGAAGAGCATAGTGGAAAATGGATTTTCCGCTACGCATTTCTTACCATCTCACTTCTCCATTGTGGAAAATTGGAAAAGAGCTTCTCCCAGTGGAAAATGACCATCTCACTTCTTCATTGCATAAATTTGAACTTTGACTGCGAAAAGCGTAGCAAAAGATAAACTTTCCGCTTCTTTAAAACTTGGTCGGATTTTCACCAGTCTGCTTCCACATCTGCATGTTTTGAACTTTGAAATAATTCAACCTGCATAGAAATATTGTTAGTGAAATCTGGGAACACATTAGGGTAATTTATTTTCATGGTAGGCGACTTTTAAAGTTTAAAAATGGTGTACTGAAAGTGCGCCTACAATTTCCAAGAAGATCTGAAGTTTGAGATGAAAATGGAGTCCAATCATTGAATTAGCATTAGAGCTAGAATTGGATCTAGATTTGCAAAGTAAGTTGTATGTATTAGATCACACCTGCTGATTACTTTCTAACCATTGTATCAGTTCAAATCCTTTAACCAGGTTGACCTAGCAGTCATTGTATAAATCCTTTGAACAAGGTGACAATCAGATTGGAATGTTCTAAGTCCTCTAACAAGGCCACTCCTGATAGGGTGATTAAATCCTTTAACCAGGTCACATTTGATAGTGTGTTTTATAACCTTTAACATGGTTGGCTCCTAACAAAGCTCACTTCAGAAGAGTGAAGTTTTGGTAGCATGTTACTGGTGGTTTTTCCCATATTGGGTTTCCACGTTAAATCATGGTGTCAAAATGTGTGAATGTTTATGTTGTGTTTTACTATTAAGTTTCTGTAATCTTATTTCATTAGTACAGTAAACTACACACTTTTGTTTTTTATTGTTGTTGAGAAGATCTGAATTGTTGAAGTGGTATAAAGTTTTATATGGGCACATCTGGACCTGAGGATAACTGAATCACCCCCTCTCTCAGTTATTCTAAATTCATTCTAACAATGCAAGCTATTTCAGATTTGTAGGGTCTCAAGGATGATCTTTTGCATAACTATATGTGTGTTTAGGATGCTTCAGAGTTAAGTATTGTATGTCATGTGTTTTCCTAGTGGGTTGTATTAGTTAGTCACCCTTATTTCTATGAATGTGTTTCATGAAAATAATATTAAAAAATTTCTCTGCAGTTAGAACTTTGATTCTTTCTGGGTGATTAAATTGTATGCATTTAGTTTAGGACACTACAGTGATAACATCCTGCCAGCCTATGAAGTATTTCAGGATGCTGAGAAAAGGATGAAGGAAAAATATTTTTCAAGATACTCTGATGGAGATTTGGAAGGACCAAGATATAATGACAGAATTATCATTGCATCTTCAAAACATCATGCTCATTATGATCACTATTCTTTTACAAAATCCAGATCAGGCTAGAACAAAGGAGACAGTTCAACTGCAAATAACTGACCAGTGGTTAGTTCCATTCCAAAATAATTTAGGTCTGTTTCTGTAGAAATAATGGAACTAGAGCTACAAAAAATTATAGAGGAGTATATCAGGTGTGGGTTGGGGAGATGGATGAGTGAATATGCACGCACTAGAAACAACACTTATGAAACTCATTTAGGAGAAGAATCAAAACAATATCAGGTAATACTGATACAGAAGCAGATTAGTGAGCTTGAACATGGGCACAGATCTATGAAAGATGTTTAAGTTGATTCTTGTTCCATTAATAATCTTTATCTTGATAATTTGGATGCTCCTACAAATATTTGAAAAACTTCCTAGCTAGAAATGGAAGGTAAACACTTTGACCATGTATTGGATTACCATTCAAAAAATAAGGAAGATGATAGTAAAGAATTGTTACACCTATTTGACACCATGTCATTACAAGGTGAGCATTCAAGAAATAGTTCAAAAAATGATACAAAAGAACCCAAAATGTACTCTAAAAAGGAGGCAAGCGCTGGTTGAAGAGGTTCAAAGCTCAAAATAGCTAGTATCTGAGCTCAAGAAAGTCACAGAAAGGTTAAACTTCTCATCTGTAGTTCATGGATTGGTGGTTGCAACAACAACAAACTTTTCAACAACTAGGTATGATTCATCAATTTTACACATGGGTGGATGAAAATAATTAATTCAACAATGTTATCATGGGAATTCACATCTGGGATGCTAAGGCAGTACCAAAAATTAGATAAACATGGGGATATGAGAAAATTAAAAAAATGGTCTTGCCAATTTTTGCAAAGCCTAGTATATTTACATGGTCATGACCTGCCCATTGTTCACTCTGACCTGAAATGTGGCATAATATTTGTTAATGAAAAGGTCAAAATTGGAGACCTCAGTCTAGCATCAATTCTTTGTTTGGCTCATGCAGCGCATAGCATAATTGGCACATGAGAGTTCATGGTTACTAATTTTTATGAGGAAGAGCACCATGAGTTGGTTGATATTTATCCTCAGTATGTGCCTATTGGAAATGGTTACTTTTGAATAGCCATTCAACAAGTGTACAAATGCAGCCTAGATTTACAAGAAAGAAACTACCTCGGGTATAAAATCAGCTGCTTTGGATAGGTTAACAAATCCTGAAGCTTGCAAGTTTGTAGAAAATTGCTTGGGTAATGCTCCCAAAAGGTTGCTGCTAGTGAGCTTTCGATGGACACTTTTCTCCAATGTGAGTGTGGTGAGAGTATATATATTGTTCCTTGTACAATACCATTACATTTTGGCAATGTGGACAACTGTTAAGAGAAGATGCAAGGAAGATAGTCAGCACCATGAAGAAGAGAAAAACATGAAAATGTTGGTAGACTCTACACTCTATAGACCAAAGGAGAGAGCCATATGAAGTAGTACAAGAGAGAGAGAGAGAGAGAGAGAGAGAGAGAGAGAGAGAGAGAGAGAAGCACAGTGGAGAAGACAAGCCATATCCAACAAAGTGGGATGTTGAAAAGAAAACAACAAGGAGAAACATGGAAATTTCAAAAACTAAAAGACCCCAAAAAATTTTGATCTTCTTTTCAGTATCACCCATTTCTAAAGTCAATTTCTTTGCCCCTGCACTTGTTGCAATTGTTGCCAACATGAATTTCATTTGACTAGGTAATGAGGAGTTAGAGTTAATAGGTGTCTAAGGGGTCTTAAATAAGACTAATAAGGTCAATAGAGTCATTTTAGGGAATATGAGTTGATAGAATAAAAGTTTTCATTCAATAAAGTCATTTTGTTAGTTTCATAATTCAAAATTTGAATGTAAACGGTCACATATACAAAATGGAGAGAATCAGGAATTGTAATGTTTAGGCATAAACTAATGTATCCAACTGATCAGATTTGGTTAAAGGACTTATAGGGATTCTTTAAAATGTCTAAAAGATGTCCATGATGGATATGATTTAGTATTGTACGAACTGTAGACAGAATAAGGAAGAAATCTACAGTTTTCTACAAGTTTTGAGAGTTTTGGCATCCATATTGGTTTGTCTTTCACTATTTATGGAATATAATGTATTAAGAACATCATATATTCCTTATTGAAAGCATTTGGGTAACCTAAGAAAACTAATATCTCATATTTTGTTTGATACTGCTGGCAGACTCTTAGATTTCCTAAACTTTACCACAGTTTTGTAAGGAAATTAGATAACATGATCATTCTATGAGCTCATGAGGCCTAGTTTTCATATTATGATCATCATTTGATATGTATTATACATAATAACCTTCATATTTTTATATAATTGAATGGAGACTTGGTGATCACCATGATAGAAAAGGGTAAAATATCAGAAATGAAGGTTGCAAAAAATGCAGTCTGATGCAGGGGCAATATCTTGGGATTGAACCGTTAGATTTTTCTGTCCTTTGGACAAAATGAAAAGGACCTAATTGCACCCAAACTCATTGGAGAGATTGAATAAATTATATCGGGTCCAAAATTTATTTCCACTATTTGCAGGTCTATCTAGAGGGCAGCAAGGTGGTGTATTTTGTCAATTTGTGAAGTTTTGAGTTGTGGGTTGTCTCTTTTGGGTGTAGAAACTTTTGAAACTAGTTGAATCTATTTATTTGAGACCATTTTCATCTATTTGGGTCCTTTGTGAGAATGTAAAGTCCATACTTGGGTATTTGTAGTCCTGTAAGGCTTTGTATCTTATAGGGAAGGAGACAAATCTAGTAAACTTGAGGCATAACTTCATATTAAATCTCTGATTGTCTACCACCTCTGCATCAAGTTTTGTGCAACAAATTTGGTCTATATAAGAAGTGTACATAGATGAAGCCACTCAATGGATATGGTCTTGTCAGTCTAGAAGGAGAAATGTGGGCTCAACATAGGAGAATTATTAATCTTGCTTTCCATATTGACAATTTGAAGGTTTTCTCTTTTGTTCATTTCTTTGGTCAAAATAATTTGTATCTTGTTTGGTTAGCTTAGGTTCCTGAAATTTTTTTGAGGAGAGTTATATTTCTTTGAAAGCATTAATGGTATATAAAGTAGCTTAAGTTGTTCAAAGGTCCAATCGGTATATATAGCAGCATTAGCATTAATGGTATATTGAAATTTTCTTATTGAATTCTTTATTTCAATGCATAATGTTATAATGTTGGGGCTTGGTTCCCATGATGGTTGGAAGCACTTCCATTATGATGGTTAAGTGGAAAGAGATAATCAAGAATGATACAAATGAGATAGAAGCCTGCAAAGAGTTCAGAGATCTCACAGATGATATGCAGTCACATATAATGTTTGGGGGCAACAATGTGGAAGGTAGACATATTTTTTATTTTCAAGAAGAGAAAGAACTTCTAATCTCTTAGGCATGTAGGAGTTTACTATATGCTCTAATAAGCAGGCAAGATTTTTCTTTAATTGAAATCCTTTAAAAAATTTTTTTTTTTCTTTCTTCTTTTCTCTTATCAATTCATATTTGATTACTCTCTACAAGAGGGAATTTATCTCTGTACAGGAGCTATCAAGCAAGGATTTTTCCATAAATACTTTCCTAGAAAACAATTAGTGATTCATTTTAATGTCTTTCAGATTTTTCTCTAACCACCGCTTACCTGCATATTCTTCCTTTTACATGGAGATTATTTTTTGCAGTATACAGTTGGATTGAACTAATTGGTACTATTGATTTAGGTTCTAGCCTTTTGGGAAAAAGAGGTACATGAGAAAACTTGACAAAGATATCAGAAGCTCCCTAAGGTAGTTGATCGAAAGCAGAAAGAAAGGAGCTCAGGAAGATCCAATAGCTATAGTGGTGACCTCCTAAGCATGATGACAGTAGGCAGCAGAAATAAGGAAACTCAATAGCTGCAGGGAGGATTCAAACAAAAAAACATCATTATGGAGACTGAAGAAATCATTGATGAATGCAAGACCTTTTTATTTGTAGGCCATGATACAACATTTCTAAAATTTGCTCAACTATTGTAACTATGATCCCAATGGCCACAACTGGATTTAAATCAGTTGGGTCAGTTAGAGAGTTTTTTTTATGTTGTTTGAAGCCTTTCCAATCGAGAGATTGATAGAGGATACATTCTGAATCAAGTTTTAATGAAAAACCATTGTTTTCTGAGCAATTCCTAAGTTGTACAGTTGGGTATGAATCCCATCATCTGATCAAGTGATCCCATAACATTTGTTGATGAATGCAGGGTTACCACCATCTCTTTTGTCCACAAGAGTAATAAATCACCTAAAATTGGTCAAGCTCTTCATAAAATGGGTTTTGCAATTAGAAATGGGAATATGTATTCTTACAGGCATATCTCACCTTGATTCTCATCTGGCCTTCTATTCGACAACACTGTGAGTGAGGGTGTAGTGAGAATTTCAATGATACATTATAATACTCCTTTGGTTTCTTATCTCATCTCTTGTTTGAATGAAATTTTGTAATTGGCCATACAAATAAATGCATAATGCAGCACTTCTTTTATGAGGACCTCTATGATGTTACATCAGTTAATTATTTCAAAGGCATCTCAATGAATTGTATTACTCTAAATTAAAATACTTCACACTTTCTTCTTTCAACATAAATTGAACTTCTCCACTAAACCATATTGAGGTTAGAGGATTCAAGCTCAATAAAACATAATGTTCACTAGAAATAGTTTTAGGATTGTAGATATTGGTTTTCCACAATCTATAATATCTTAATTTACTGACCTTGGTTTAGATTGTGTGTGTTTTATTTATATCAATGTCATCACTAGGATGATAGTTAGCTCATGGAGTAGAAAACTATTGTATTTGCATCAATGTTTTGGGTCACACTTTGTGATCCATCATCAAGATAATATATTTTGATCCATGTGATCCAATCCATCATCAAGATAATATATTATCCTGATGATGGATTGGATCACATGGATCAAAATCTATTATCCTGATGATTGATCACAGAGTGTGATCCAAAACTTTGATGCAAACAAAACACACACAATCTAAGCTAGAAGCAGTGAATTGAACAATTTGAGGACTCAATTGTATATGTTGATAAACATAAATTTATAGGCTAAATTAATACTTGTAATCATGAAAGTAATGCTTATGCAGTTTTTTTTGTCTACTCATTGTAAATAGTTGTGCTTTAATAGTAGCTTGACACTAGAGTCTCAACTTTGTGCCCTCATTGAGATGTATGTAAAATTTGAAGCAACGCATATGAAAAAAGAGTTTCATGATCATCAGAGATACATCATACTCTATGGGGAAGGGCTATAACTTTTATTTGTGTATGCCATTCATCTATTTCCTACTGGTAGATTGCTACTTGTCTTCCTATAACCTGTTTTCTATATTTGAAAATTTCCATAAAACTTTTTTCTTCTAGGTGCAAACTCCCTTGAACTCATTTCCAGGTGCAAAAAAAAAATGCACAACTTTGTTATTTCTGTGGCATATGAACAAATAGCCCAGGTCAAGCGCCAAGCTTGACAACACTTAATAATAAAATTTGGAACCATTGAACTAAAGTACAGAATTACAAAGTTGGATTAAGCAAGAACTAGCCAATGTTTCCTTTGAGTAAGCTAATAAGATGATTTACATTCACTACAAATTATAGTGTGATCAAAATGTTTAGACCTCCTAAAAGTATACTAAAATTAGCTGCTACTTTTTTCAAAGCTTCAAGATTGACCCCTCTACTGACAAATTGATTAAGAGTGTTTAATGTACTTCAATTCAACAGGCTGTGGATACCCCTAGAAAAAACAATTAAAATTTCAAACATAAAGAAATTACATGATATCATAATCTTATGTGAGGACATTTTCTTTTTTATCTATTTATATGTGGATGGATTAAAAAATAATACAAGGTTAAACTTAGGGTTAATAGTGAAATTGCTTCTTTGATAGAAGTAGGGTAATCCAAGGTGTATGATCACAACTAGTGTCATATGATATGGCCAAACATAAGAGAACAATGAAAAAATTACCATTCATGAGATTAGAGATCGATAGCTGGTGCAGTCAGGAGAGAAGCTCGGAAGATGAATGCACACCACGAGAGCTGCTAGAATGAAGGACATAAGAGGCTTCAAAATGGTCTTTTCGCGTGCAAAAGATCCGAGAGAAAGTTTGTATTGGCTTCACCGAATGGGAAATGATTAAAGTTCCCTCCAACCCTTTTAAGGCCAAAAATCAATTGGATAAAATTCCCTTCAAATGTATACCTATTGCGTGGAATTAAAGCTTTATATATTTTATAAAAAAAAATTAACATTTACATTATTTAATGTTGTTAACTATATTTTAATTATTATTAAATTATCAATATTTTTAATATTAATAAATTATCAATATTTGTAATTATTAATAAATTATCAATATTTTTAATTATTAATAAATTATCAATATTTTTAACTACAAGTTATAAATTATTAATTTTTAACTATGTTTTTAATATTTTGTCATTTACATTCTTTAACTTTTGAATGGTCATTTATCTTTAAATTTTCAATTTCACTCTATTTACACATTTGTATATTCTAAGTATGAGATATTTTCTACAACAAGTCAAATTGTGATATTGTTATTAGTATTTAACTTTGTGGTTTTTGAGTCAAACATTACTAGGATAGTGATAAAGAGTTTATATCGAATCAAACCAGGTCTGTTCAAACAGTGAAAAATAATGAATACACTACTAGGACTAGGTGATCTTGACAGTCACAAATCAAAAGAAAATCAATAATATTTCTAAAGGTCATGAACAAGTGATATTGAGTTCTTGAAAGAAGATTTTTTGTTTAGAGTGCAACCATTGTTATACTAAGAATGAAAGCATAGGTACTGCCATGACAAAGATATGCATCCTAAGCACAGACATTAACTTGTTATAAAGGAAGATGGAAATTTTGAAAATGAAATATATTATGATCGCGAGATTTACACCCTGCCTCCTCCTCCACCAAGATACCTTGTTCCAAATCCCCCATTTTGGCACAGGCTAGAAGGATGCTGACAAAGGTTATGGAATTTGGATTTATACCTTCTAACTGCATTGCTTGAAAGTTTCTAAAGCTTTGTCAACAAATCCATTTTGTGCATAACTTGCAATCATGGCATTCCATGACATGATATCCTTTACAATTATTCTGTCAAATAGTGCATGTGCCATGTCTATGCTTCCACATTTCACATACATGTCTACCAAGGCAATTGTAACTACAACATCAGATAAAGAATCTGTTATGTTATACTTCGGTGTATGCTCTTGCCCTATTCCAAAGCTCCCATTTTTGCATAGACCTTAAGGATGCTGGAAAATGTTGTGGAATTTCTTTAAAAAAATTTAAATCCTTTTCAACAAGATCATTTTGTGCATATCCTACAATCATTGCAGTCCAAAAGATGACACCTCTTTGAGGCATTTTGTTAAATAGTTCATGTGCCTTGTCTATTCTTCCACATTTTGCATACATATCTGTAAGAGAAGTTACAACTATAATACCAAGAATCAATCCATTTTCAATTATGACTTGATGGATGGTTGTACCATGTTCCAGAGATCCCATTTGAGCATAGGTGGGGAGGATACTGGTAAAGGTTGGGATTTCTAGCTTTACACCCGCCAGTTTCATCTCTGAACTCATTTGATTGATTTGATCTTATTACTGATTTGAGAAATCATATAGTCACCATTCATAGAGGTTTCAAGATAGGGTCTAGTGCATGAGATTCAAGGAGTATACCAGAGGTCACTTTAAGATCCATGAAGGCATGAAGACAAATAAGACCTATAAGGTCATTTTGTGATGTAATCATGTCCAATAGAGCCATTTAAGTTCATTTTGTGTCAATGTGATTGAATGTCACCAATATGGCTAATAAAGGCCTAAATGGATAATATGTGGGTCTAAAGGAAAAGTAGTAGTTTAGCATAAAGTGTAACCATTCATTCTCATGAGATGTGGGTTCTTGTGAACCACTACCTATGAAACATTGTGAACCACAACTCATGAAAAAATATAACCTTCAAAAAAGTTGAATCACTACTCATGAAACACTATGAACCACAACTCATAAAATATTGTAACTCCCGAGAATTCTCAATGCTTCACCTAGATGCAATGATGAATGAAATGAATGATATAATCATCATGCATGTACTTTAAATATAAAGCCCTAGCTTTGATTTTTTGGATGATTTTACTCATGTATGTTTTCCTGTAAAGTCATCGTACTTGTGTGTATAAAGTGAAGGTTTAATTTATTTCATATACATTTCACATTGGTATAGTATATTTATTGATCATACACTTATTTTTTCATATTTCATTTCTTTAAAAGATGTTTTTAAACATGGGTTTATTTGATAGTCTAAATATATGTGTTTTCATGTTTTATGTATGAATTCTCTAGTGTCAAATTCTTTAGAAATCACATGGGGCCTCTTGTGTTATCTAATAAAGGTTGAGGGTTTTTGTAAACCCAAACTATGATGTCTCTACGAGTTACACGCACACAAAGCAACTTAAATGCTTGATTTCACTATTCATAATTCATCCAAATATTCAAATGACTATAACTAATTGAAAATGAACTCAAATTTATTCAAATAAGAAATTTTATTTTATACATCCATCATTCCTCATAATAATATGAAATCAAAACACTCCAATTCCACTTTTCAATTTTCATGCAAAAATCAACACTATGGCATCCTCCATTAATGGTGCTCAAAACACTTAAAAATTAAAAAATCTAGAGATACCCTTTGGTTCTAAATTCACCCAACACCCCTCTTTTAACATAAAATTCTCATTTCCATCATTTCTAAAAATTTGGGCAGCATAACACTACCTAGGGCACGTTTTAGATATTTTATTTAAAACTAATGCTACAATGCATGAAACCAAACGGTGTAGGAATGAAAAATATTCTAAATATTATTGCTAAACAAATAAAATTGTTTTGGATTGAAAAGATTGAGTATAGAGAGAAAAATCAACAAAATTCTACCTCAACTTGTGTAAAACTTCAAAATTGAAAAACTTTTCACATACCCAATCCTAGCTTTAATCCTTTGGACGGCAAGAAGAATTCGAGGAGACTAATCCATTGAGCTCCTACCCACAAAATTATTTCCAATAGATTTCTCCCAACAAAAGAATCAAATTTTGAATGTATGAGGGTTTAGAGAGTTTAAAAAAAAATCTTAAAAATAAAAATAAGTGTCACAAGTAAACTTTTTTTTTCACTTTTATAAAACGAGTTTCACTTTTTCTTTTTGAAAACATTTAAAATAACTAATTAATAAGATCCGTTCCACATTCTCAAATTTCTAATTTATATTTTTAATATAATGCCTATCAAAATGAGCACATATATGACATATTTAACTCTTTTAAAAAATATCAATTAATTTATTTCAAATATTTAATAATCATTTACGTTATAAAATTTAATATATCGTTAAATCACATATTTCATAAATAATCACTTCCTTTTCAACCACAATTACTCCCAAGTGCCCCAAACAATATTCGGACATTAATTCATCATTCAAAGTCATATAATAATCTATTTAAACTCATTTAATCAAAATTAACCATAAAATCATAACATCATTAATTTAAACATAAACTCATAATCAACAATGAAATTCCTACGAAATGCATCTAAACACAAAGACACTCTTTACGGGTATCCACATAGGGTTAGGGTCATTAGCATTACTGTAAGACAGTAACCAGATGCAATAAGAGTCTTTGCAAAGACAAATTGCGCTTAATTTAGCACATCGAGGCACATTCAGACCTGTGAAGCCAGGTGAAGTCAATGCCTAGTACCTGCCCAAGTTAGTGCAATAGCCAAAGCAACGTACACATATATTGGGTCAACAATAGGCAAGGGAGGGGAGCAAGACATCATGTGGATCTCGCAAGAAAGTGACTATGACTTTGTTCCACCTCAGGCATACCCATCATAGATCATCATCATAATCATGTCCATGATCTCAAGGCATCCTCAACAACATCATGTAATTATTTATTAACAATAATAACCAGCCACAATATTTAAATAACAAGGGCTATCAAGAGAGATCATCAATATATATTACTTACCATTTAACTATGGTGGTGATAACAACCATAGCCTTACCAGGGCTAGTATGCCAAGTGTCACTAATCATCTGCTATATCATAAAATCTCATCAAGGGTCATTGGTAAACGTTAAGATCATTAATCATTATTGGTACCATAAATTATTACGTTTACTGACTAATATCAATATCATCATAAAATCAACCTAAAATTTCATGAGGCTACCATAACATTTATGCTAAAAGACATACTTAGACAATACTGTGGGATTATTTCACATCTACTACCATTACTAAAATCACAAGTATAATTTACTATCAACATCAATATAATCATAATCCATCCAAACTAACATGTGAGCATCATTGTTATCATATATGAATATCAAATAATAGTAAAATCTCACCAAAGAGTATTAACTAACTTCATGGTATTTCACTTAATGCTAGCACATGTTTCTAGTGATATTAACGAGTATTTAGTATCAAGTTTACTTCATTTCACTTGCAATCCAAGGTCATAGGCCATATTAATTTTTTTTCAATGATAGGGTTGGAGTGGCACTACAGTTTTATTTAGATGTAAAAAGGAAACAATTTGACTTTTATCTTATACACGAAAATGAGACAAACAAGTGGCAAATAGTGGCCGAAATAATATTCACACAATAAGTCTATTGGCGAACACACATTATTGGTGAAATGCAACTTCTAAGAATATAAGTATATGATATTATCAACTGTTAATATGTAAAGGAGTATTAATCATTCATTTACTCATTTATAGTGTAAGGGTGACTAATTATTTAGTCATTTATATGGTCATTTATTTAGTCATTTATTTGGTCATTTTACTCAATGACCAAATTGGTCATTTATTTAGTCATTTAATTTGTCATTTATTTAGTCATTTTACTTGATAACTAAATTGGTCATTTATTTAGTCATTTTAGTTGTGATTTTACCCGATGACCAACTTGGTCATTTATTTAGTCATTTATATTTGTGAGTTACAAAAAAAAGATAGAACATGATCAGTTTTAGTCACGTGACTAAAATTTTTAGTCACCTGGTCATTTATTTGCCAAATTATACTAGTCATAGAGATGCCCGATATCAAGTGACAAACTAAAATTTTAAATCCTCTAACAAGGTCACACCTAACAGTGTGTTTGTAACCTTCAACAAGGTTGGCTCTTCACCAAGATCACTTCAAAAGAATAAAACTTTTGGGTTACCGATCCTAATTTTTTTTTCTCTTAACAGGGTTTCCACGTTAAAAATCTATGTGTCAATGTGTTTATGAGTCATTACTTTAGTATTTTGGATTACACATAACTTAACTAGATTGATCGATATACTCTATATAATCTATTGTCTTTCTGTAAATTAACAAACTGCTATTCAGTAAACATACAGTAGAAGGTTTAACAAAGCATTCAGAGCAGTAGTAATTTAATAAAAGTATTTGAAGGCATTCATGTTATAGGACTGAAGATAAATAGAGGCTTAATATTGTGGTACTAAGTTTTTTGGGTTGATTATTGGAATATTTTTGAGGCCACTGATTCACCCCCCCTCTCAATTATTACTAACAATTGGTATCAGAGCTTGTGTGGCTAGAAAGGGATTTTAACAGCTCAAGCTAAAGATCACACGATGAACAGACAAGATACGCCCAAGTTGAATAAAGACAATTTTGCATCATGGCAAAGTAGAATAAGACTTCACCTATCAGGTATTGGAAATGATATTGTTCAATACTTAGATACTGAATATGTGTTTCCTACAGGACCTCACACTCTTGAGCAATTAAGAGTAAAACATGAGCATAACTGCATGATTATAGAACTTGCATCATCACTCTCCGATGCTGAGTTTGAAGATGTCAAAACCTGCACCTCTACATAGAAAATGTGGGATAAGTTGAATCTTGTACATGGAAGAGATGCCAATCTACAAAGAGAAAAGAAAAAAATCCTAAGAGGGAGGTTTGATGACCTAAGGATGAAAGAAGGAGAAAATATCACTCAGTATAGTTGTAGAATCAAAGAGGTAGTAAATGATATCCAAGGTGTTGGAGGTGTACTTGAAGAGGAGATAGTGATAAGTAAAATTTTAAGAACCTTACTGCTTGTATATGCTATTAGAGTTTCTTCTATTCAATAAATGAGAGCAGTTACAAACAATATAGTTACTCTAGATAGTCTGATTGGTAGACTAATCACATTTGAGATGAATAGCTTTGACAATAGTGTCTTACCATCTATAGAATCTGCATTCAAATCTTCTTTGAAGATAAGTAACTCAAGTTATAGACATGTTGTTAGAAATGATAGTGACAATGATAATGAGGATTAAGGACTTGATGAGATTGAAGCACTAATGGCCAGAAGATTGCAGAGAGGCAAAGGTAGATACAAAGGTAAATTACCACTTGTATGTTTCAATTGTAAAGAGGTTGGACACTTTTCTACAAGATGTCCAAATAGAAGAAAAGATGATAGTGGAAACAATAGATCATATGAGAAGAAGTTTGATAAAGGTGACAATAGAGATTACTGAAGAAACTGACAATCTGACAAAAGAGATACCCAAGACTACAAGAAAAAAGGGAAGAAAGCTTGTTACCTAGCTGAGAATAGAGCTGATGAAACTAGCACTGAATTAGAAAAAGACATCGAGATGGTATTTGTAGCCATGAAGGATGATTCAGATGAAGATGAAGAAAGGTATGTAGAAACTGCACTCATATCTAAAGTTAGTAAAAATGATGTGTAGATCATAGATAGTGGCTGCACTCACTATATGACCGATGATAAATAAAATTTTGAAACTTTTAAATACTATAATGGTGGTTCAGTGAGAATGGGAAATAATACACCTTGTCCAATTAAAGGTAAAAGAACCATAATGTTGAATAACTTGATAAAATGTGAAAAATATTACTGCGATAAAGGACTAAATTATAATTTTTAAAGTGTTTCACAATTGAACAATTCAGGTCACAGACTAGCATTTGAAAATAAGAAGGCTGTTAGGGTTTTTTCTTGTATGAATCACAGTGCTTGATATAACTACTTGAACACCATACCCTTTAATACTGATTCAGGGACAAGAAAAGCCTAATTACTAAGGACTGGATAAGGTCCTTCTTCATTTTCAAGCTCCACATATACTCAGGCAGGTTTTACCTTTTATGATAACTGTTTACATAGTATGTTATAATGTGGACACTGATTTTCTATGTATCTCTTATGAAACCAACTGATAAATTACCTTGCAACTGACCAAGCATAATCAAATACAAGATATAACCATATAAACCATGATCCTTAATATAGCAAAAACCAGTGATACAAGGATTTTCATCCTTCTTCCTTTTATGTAGGAGGGATAACCTAATGATCCACTCTTCAAGG
>MU228546.1:2544410-2569731 GCA_018584345.1 Thuja plicata
TCAACAGGGTGTAAAATACTCAGAAGCAAAGTAGGCTCCGGACAGCAAATTGACACTTAGCAAAGATGCAGAATTAGGTGATCCCCTCAAAATGACTACTGCCTAAACATGTCAGAACTGAAACTCAAGAGCTGGGACCCATTACATACATCAAATAGAAGGCGTTAAAGCCTCTTCTCAATTTGTATCTCATAAAAATCATCCGAACACCTTTTACAAGCACTCCAACCGAGTCTTCTCACACAATTTTTTCAAGGGTACTGACTTTGCTTGTCTGAAAATTTTAACATGGTCACTCCAAATTTGTTCCAAATTTAGGAGTACCAACAAAGGCAAAGATCTTCAATTAATTAGGAAGATAGATTGGTACCAATGAGAAGATAAAAGGTAACCTTTTCTATCTTGATGACACTAACACCACGTGTTTAATGGATAGAAATAAAGACATATGGTTGTGGCACAAAATATTGTGTCATGTGAATTTTGACAACATGATAAATATAAGAAACAAAAGGAATGTTAGAGGCTTACTGAGCATGACTAAGCCTGAGCATATCATGTGCAAGAATTGTCAAAAAGGTAAGATGAAAAATTCTAGTTTCAAGATTAAAAACCATACATCTAATGCAATTTTAGAATTAGTCCATATAGATATATGTGGAACCATGAGGACAAAGAGATACTATGGAGATAGGTATTTTATTCTCTTTATTGATGATTATTCTAGAATGATGAGAGTCATGCTCTTAAAAGATAAATCAGAAGCATTTAAGATGTTTAAATGGTATAGAGTTATGATAGAAAAAAAAATTGAAAAGAAATAGAAATGCTTGAGGTCAGATAGAGGAGGGGAATTTAATTTAGAAGAATTCATTGACTATTGCAATGATCATTGAATTAAAAGATGAGTTTTTGCACTGAGAACACCATAGGAAAATGAAATTTCTGAAAGGAGAAACAAACCAATTGTTGACTCTGCAAGAATATTGATGATTTAGAAAAGCATCACTCAAAATTTTTGGAGGGAAGTTGTCAGTACTGTTGTCTACACATTAAATAGAGTACAATTGAAGGACACAAAGAAGACACCTTATGAGCTTTGGTATGGTCATACACCCAATGTAAGTTACTTTAGAATCTTTGTTAGTCAAAGTTATATTTTGAAAGATGATAGAAATGGAAAAATTGACTCCAAAAGTGATGAATGTATCATTCTAGGGTACTCAACAAAAAGAAAGGCTTATAAATGTCTTAACAAGTCATCTAACAAAATCATTGAAAGTGTAAATGTGAAAATAGATTAATTTACATAAAAGAATGAGAAGGAAAGAAAAAAGGAACCAAAGGACTACAACATGTTTGTTTATACAGAACCTGATACTCTACTTAGGCAATAGTTTCTCACTCCTTGGCATTAGAACATTGCACATGAGCATCAGACCGCAATTACCAAAAATCATGAAAATCCTCAAGATGATGTTCTAAACAATGGAGATCATAACAAACGTCAAGAAGATGATCAAAATGATGAACACAGAGCTGAACCGAAACTTTCTAAGTATGTTAGAAGACATCATCCACAGAATCAAATCATAGGAGACAAGAAGGCTGGAACAAGAAAAAGAAGTAAGTCACTAAACACTAGATGTTTACTTTGTGATTTTGAGCCTAAAACTATTAACAATGCACTTGAGAAAGAAGAATGGGTCAGTGCCATGAATGAAGAAATAGAATAGATTGATAAGAAAAATATATGGACATTGGTACTAAGACCTGATGATAATAATGTCATTGATACCAAATGGATATTCAGAAACAAGCTAAATGAGAATAGAGAAGTCACTAGAAACAAAGCAAGGTTAGCATGCAAGGGATATGCACAAGAAGAAGGTATTGATTATGGAGAAACCTTTGCACCCATTTCTAGGCTAGAAGGAGTTAGAATGCTACTTTCTTATGCTGCATTTAAAGGATTCAAGGTATACCAAATGGATGTGAAATATACATTCCTAAATGGAATACTGAAAGAAGAGGTATACATTGAACAACCAGAAGGATTTGTTGATCCAGACAAGAGAAACATGGATTGTAGACTACATAAGGCCTTGTATGGATTGAAACAAGTACCGAGATCCTGGTATGAAAGACTTCACTCATATCTAATTAGCATAAAATTTGTTAGAATAAGTGAAAATAGCAATCTATACTTAAAAGAAGATACCGATGGTAACACTCTAATTGCTGAAATTTTTGTTGATGATATCATTTTTGGAGGAAATGAATTGTTATGAAAATTCTTTTCTAATGAAATGAGAAAGGAATTTGAAATGTCTATGTTTGGGGAGATCAAATTCTTTCTTGGTCTACAGATTCTTCAAAAAGATATAGGCATATATATCACTCATTCCAAATAAATCAAGGAAGTGCTGAAGATATTCAAGATGGAAGATTCCAAACTAGTTGGAACACCTATGGATACCAGATGTAAGATGAAAAAAGAAGACAAATCCAATGAGGTAAATCAGACCTTGTATAGATCTATGATTGGCCAACTGATGTATGTTGTTCATACTAGACCAGATGTAGCACATGCAGTTGGAATAGTTACAAGATTCTCTGCTAATCCCAAAGAATCACATATGACTGCTATCAAGAGAATTCTAAGATATCTGAAGAACATCGAGGACTATGGCTTATGGCTTATGGTATAAAAGAGAAGGAAAATTTAAGCCACAATTCTATACAGATGTTGATTGGGCTAGAAACATTGATGACTGAAAGAGCACAATTGAAGGAGCATTCTTCATGGGTGACAGACTTATCACATGGATCAGCAAGAAGCAAGGATGCATCTCTCAGTCTACTATAGAAGTAGAGTGTGTAGTTTCTTCTGCAAATTTCTCCAATATTGCATGGATCAAATAATTACTAGAAGGTATGAATATGAAGATTCTTGAACCAGTAATTATCTATTGTGATAATACCAATGCAATTAACATTTCTAAGAATCCAGACATGCATGCTAAGACTAATAATATTTCTATAAAGTATCTCTATCTAAGAGGACAAGTGCAAGCAAAGGAAGTGACACTAAAATATGTTCAATCAAAGGAATAATTAACTGACATATTTACCAAGCCATTATCAAAGGATACATTTGAGTACCTGAGATAGAGACTAGTGGTCCAACCCTTGTCTATCGGTTAGTAAGAAGACTAGGAGGTTGTACCAGCCTATATCAAATTTGAAGATCAATCATGTTGATGCAAACACTATGATGGACAACAATAGATACATCTGTACAATGCAAGGTACAAATTTGCACTGAAAACTAGAGACATTGTACAACTGATGGATAGAGAAATTCAAGGAATATATTATGTAAAGGGATGAAACATGATATAGATAATTTGATTTTGGCATTGTTCTCAAAGGGAGATATGATCTCATTATCATAAAGGGAGAGATTATCTCATCATCATAAGGGAGAGATTATTGGAAGAGATTATCTCATTGATCAGAAAAGATTATATCATTATCCATGAAGAGAAGTTCCTACAAATCAGAAGGAAGAGTTAATCAATATTCTAAGGGGGAGAAATTGATTACATATGAAATATCCATCTGAGGGAGAGAAGTAACAAAGAGAGAGAGTTCATACAAAGAGAAATATTGTTGTCAAAATAAAAAGAGATTATCAAGAAGAGGAATAGTCAAGGCATAGCACATATCAAAACAGAGATATCAGATGATACATCTATCTAGTAAATGGATTGAAGATTGAAGACAACCATTCTGCATGAAAAAATCCTAAGCTATTGTGAGCTTACCAAAAGCCAGACATTTGTAATAGTTACATTAGGAAAGCTTGATGAAACTGTTATATTTCATATTGTATTAGTGATAGTATAGTATGATAATATAGTATGTTGTCATCAATGTCAAAGGGAGAGATTGATGACATGTAACTGATTGAATGTTTGAAGATTTTAAGTTGATCACCAAAATGAAGAAGGATAATGCAAGACATTAAATCAGTTAATAGATTGTATTTTCATTGATGTCAACTTGATATAATCTAATCGGTTATAATCAATGTGTCAAAGACTTCAGAGAATCAGAGAGAGAAATATTATTCTTTCAGTAATGCATAAAAGACAAGAATTCACAATGTGACTTCAAACATTGACGGACAGTGGAAACTGATAGACATAGATCACCAAAATTCAAGTCACAGTGATTCCCAAGCAAGAAAACTGATGAGCATTATCGAAAAGCACAATCAAAAGCGTAACTGACGGCCATAAACATAGTGTAAATCGATAGAGAAGCCCGAAGAGAAATAGAGTGTTGACCGAAGCTATCAAAGAGTTAAACACCAAAATTAAATTGAGTTCAAAAATGACAAAATATCTAGCTAGAAGAGCTAAATATGGACTTAACTGGTAGTTATCTTTGTTTTCATCGACAAGATAAAGGTAGAGATAAGTAAAAGATTTAAAGTTGTTTTGTCCAGTTGAAAAGAAGATCTCTGTGAGATAAAACATGAGTTTTTTCTTTAAATCCAATTGGAAAGAATTGTGGATCATGCTAAGATTAAGAAAATCAAGAACCTAACAATGGTGATATCATGTCTCTAAAGAGACAACTTAATTCATTAAAAATTGAGAGGTGGGTTAATGAATGAAAAGAGGATGTTGAAGGGAAATCGATGAAGAGAAAATTCATACAGTCCTAATCAATCAATTTGAGGAAAGAGATAAAGTTTTCTGCAGACACTGAGAAACAGAGCACAACATCACCGAGTAGAATCAAAGTGGAGAAAAGGTATAAATAGAGATATATTGATCAGGTTATTTTTATATGATTACAATAGACCTAAAAATATGCAAGTATAAGTTATATATGAGAACAGATCATACTGTTTCAGTTTAACCATTGATTCAGAAAGTCTCTTAACCGAGCATGATTTAAAGATCCCTTCTATATTGAGATACATCCCAAGGAGTATAAAAAAGTATGATCATGAAGATATCATGAGATGAAAGATAACTATTGACATGAAAAGTGAGTGTTTGATCAAGGAAGGTAGCATAGAGATGCCCGATATCAAGTGACAAACTAAAATTCTGAATCCTCTAACAAGATCACACCTAATAGTGTGTTTGTAACCTTTAATAGGGTTGGCTCTTCACTAAGCTCACTTCAGAAGAGTAAAAATTTTGGGTTATTGGTCCCAAGTGGTTTTTCCCTTAATAGGGTTTCCACCTTAAAAATCCATATGTAAATGTGTTTATGAGTCATTACTTTAGTGTTTTGGATTGCATACAACTTAACTAGATTGATTGGTATACTCTAGATAATTTACTGTCTTTCAATAAATTAACATACTGCTATTCGGTAAAAATACAGTAGAAGGTTTAACAAAGCATTCCGAGCAGTAGTAGTTTGATAAAAGTATTTGAAGGCATTCATCTTATAGGACTGAAGATAACTAGAGGCATAATATTGTGGTACTAAGTTTTTTGGGTTGATTATTGGAATATTTTTGAGACCACTGATTCACCACCCCTCTCAGTTATTACTAACACCTAGATCTGTTCAAGAACTGGCACCTCGGAGAGGTAAGGATTACCTCCATTATATAGGTGATTCTTTTCACTGACTGGACCCTCATAATTATGTGATAGGTTGATTGTTGAATCATCCACGATCTTTTCCAAAGAGTCGAGACTAGCCTTGACAACATCGTTCTTGCCTTTATCTTTCATATTATAGTTCCTATTATCAATATTCTCAACAATAACCTTCTCATTATCTTCCAGAAAATTATTATTGTGTGGAAAATCTTCCCTATTAGATATATCCCAATTATCTTTGAACCTCCACTCCTTTCTACCCACTTTCTTTCTTTTATCTTCTTTGTCCTTCGCTTATTTCATTGGACACTTTTTTGCCCAATGGCCAGACTTCTACACACAAAATAGACAAAGGGGAGGGATTCAAATTCCAAAGTTTGTTGCCACTTCCCTAGCTTTGAGACAATGTCTATATGTGATAGTAAATCTATGGTTTGATTGATGATAATATAGATTCTAGCATAAACCAAATTGGATTTGGATGGCATTGTTGGGTCAATAGCCAAAGGTTCACCACACATGCTTAATATACCCCTGATTTGGATGGCATTGCTAGGTCAATATACATAATATGTTATCATTGATGTTAACTCATAATCTAATTGATTATAAATCATGGTAAATTTGCATAGAGATGGATTGCTTTGGTTTCAAAGGCAAAGAAGTGGTTAGATATGACATCAACATGTTTGAGGATAGTAAAGAAGTGAAAAATACAAAATGCAACATGATGATGAAAGTTATTCATTTTGTAAGTTCAATAAAGATGAGATCATGTCATAAAGATGTATAGATGTATTGCAAGTATGTGTTGCATCATAAATTAAAGTTTATATTCATTGTTAATATAATTAAGTGATTTCCATATAGTGGAAAATAATTGTACCTTATCTTCTGAAGTTCAAGATGAACCTTTTAAGACTATGAATGCTTTCAAGTTTGAAAATATATAGATTGGATTATGTATGCTTCAAGGAGTTATCCAAATATTAGTAAATCTATTGAGTCTCAATATTCACTTGTATTTTTGAAGAAAAAATTTTAAGGCATAAATTGTGCATTTTGCAAGATAGTGTCCCTATATTTTTGTCTACATTGCTCCACACTACACAAATTTGTCTTTGTGTTTTTAAGTTGATCTTCTCAAGAATTTAGGAGGTTACATCCAAAATTTAATGTTATAGCATTATCTACATAAAAATTTAGAGTTGTTTTTTCTTTGGATTTCACGAAGGTGGAGTAAAGTATCTTAGAAGATAGCCACAACATTTTTCATTCCTTTGGAACAATAGATATTAATGTGCATCATTGAGGACATGTTCAATAAGTCATCAATAATTATTTATGTATGTTTTAGATATGTTTGTGTATTGCAATGTAATATTCAAAGAATTAAGTATTTCATGTAACACTTTACCAATTAGCCTTAACCTTATGTACATTGGTAGGAACCTTCATCTTTGTGTTTAAAAATTATCCACAACTCAATATATTTCAAGATCTTTGTGGTTAAGGCTAATTGGTAAAGTGTTTCATGTTTTTTCTTTAAATATTTCTTTGAGCCAACATAGTTTATGTTTTCAAAATGTTGTGGAGGATACATATAGAAGATCAAATTATTTATGGTGTGTAATTAGTTCCTGGAATGTTAAAAAAAAAGAGATGGAAGATTCACTTATGATAGATATATCTTTATTATATATCAGGTTCATACTATCATTACTTGTAAACGCATGTATATAGGGAGAAGTGGTATTCCTTTTCTAGTTACGGAAAATATTTCTTCAGAGAATAGATTCCTGCTTAGGTTGCACCCCTAAAATAATGTTGTAATACTATTTATATATTGAGATGTTTCACCATGGTTTTTACTTTGTTGTTTTTACTATGTAAAAGATACTTTCCTCATGTGAAATGATTTTTTGTATGTTTATCAATCACTTTTTATCTTTTAAAAATTAAATAAGAAGTTAAAGTAAATTTTATTAATACTAATTCACCTCCCACCCTCTTATTATTTTGATATGTTGAAAAATTGGTATTAGATTAAGGTGTTGGAAAGATCTAGGTAAGGGACTGAGAGGGGGGGGGGGGTGAATCAGTACCTCATAAAATTCACAATTTATCCCTATCAATCTCTAACTTCTTACTCTTATGATTACCGATACCAATATCTATTCTAACATTAACCGATAATTGCTTGTAACATTAACCGATAACATATAACTGATAGATTTTCAAATTAACAAACATAAACATAAACATTAAGATATTTAAAACTATATTTTGGTATCACTGACGACCCTTGGTGAGAGGCAAAAACTACGGTGGGGATGACACCCATAACTCATTACTACAATAATAAGGTGCCCGGTTAAGAGCTTACAAAATTTATCATCTTCTGAATGATTTTCCCTATTAGGAGTAACTAAAGTCCTTTTAAAGACTACTTTGTGAAGATATTTTATCCTCTTTATATAGTGCTCAACTTGTTAAAGGATTTACTATGAGTTCTTAATTACAACTACTAAGTCTTTTTAAAGACTACTTGTTTAAAGGATTTCATAATGTTGTTGGTAAACTATTTGGAATAAATCAACAAGAACTTTGACTTGTGAATGCTTTCTCCTAAAGCTTATTAGATCTGTCTTTCTTCTCATTATTCTACTTGTTGGAACTCCAAAATCCGGATGGATTTTGGAGTGACCATGCTAAATATTTCCCTACGTGTAAGTTGGTGCCCTAAAAATCTTTTGAAGAAGGCCTATTTTGGGTGCTTGTAAAAGGTGACCTGATGATTTTCTTGATATACCACTCAGGTAATGGTCTCAATACCTTTTAGTTAGCAAGTACATTGTGTTCCAATTCTCAGATTTCAGTTTTGATTGTATTTGGAGACATTTGTTTAGAGGTGTTCACCTAAATCTGCATTCTGCATATTGTTTGATTATAGTAAATGACCTACTTTGCATGCTTGCATCTTTGACCTGATAGAGTGTCATGATATAAGGATGGGTATGAGGTTTTTTAGGCATGAGATAGAAGCTATTTTTCCATTTTCAGACCCCCGTGAGTTCATTTGCACATTTTTCCAAAGTCATCCCATTTGCAATTAATGCTGATTCTCAGAATGTGAAACTCCAGAATTAGGAAGTTGCTGACTTTGAGGTCTTACAAGTTTAATCCTAGTTGAATTTAATAGAAAATTGAATGCTCCTCTATATTTTAGTCATGGAAATTTTATACCATGAATATTTTCAGGCCATGATGAATCTGTTTTCCCACTTTGTCAATCTGATTCTGTTTGCAGTTTCTAAAAATTTAATGCAGATTATTTGCACAGTTGGGTCGGAGGCCCTATTCGTGAGGTTATAACTTCAATACCATGACTGGTCATATCAATGAAATGGGGCCCCTATATTGTAGACCAAATTTACCATAATTTTGCAAGGTCTCAGATCCTGAGGGTAATGTATGCACACTTCTCCAGATGCTTTTCATTTGCAGAAATCATTATTCCTCATGTTTTCTATTTTTGGTATTTCCAAGTGGCTACCTTTGAGGGGCTCCCAAATGTGATTGGTTGATTGTCATGAGTTATCCTTCTAGATTCATGTTCTCCATATCACATATTTCTAATATCCAGAAGCTTGGGTCTTTAGGAAGTTTGTTAACTTGTTTTCAAAGTCGAAACCATATGCATTTCACTATTATTTGACAGGGTAATTTGTAGAATTATTTTAAAAAGGTGACTTGGATGATTAAAATATTTGGACTTGTTGGGTTTCATCATTTTTTACATTGCAATATGGAATAATGTTAACCATGGAATGCGTATGCCCAATGCTATGTTCTGGTTACTTGATTTCATCAGTTTTTAAGGCGAGCCACAGAGGCCAGATGCCATTAATGAGTTAAACTTGCAAAATGTGAAAATTCATTAAAACCACTGCTAGTTCAATGCTTCATTTTCCATTTGTAGTGGATTATTTTTAGATGATTAGGGTTACAAGAAATGGCTACAGACAAGGGGTCTCCATATATAACCTTGTTGTTGGTGATTTTAGTGCAATTGTTAATTAGGGATCTAGTCCATTTGATGGGTTTCTCTTTTAGAGATATTCACTATCAAAAAATGTCAATATATCTGTAGATAAATAGCGAACCAAAATGCAATATAATATTGATCAGTGCTCATCCCAACTTAAATGTCCCACTTGTTGAAGCCAAGCAATTGCTATCCCTGCATAGAAATCAAAAAACATTAGAGGACAACCTATCATGGTAATGAAGTAAATAAAAATTTGCAAGGGTGATTCATATAAATACTATGATGATGATCCAAGGAAAATTGTAAGTCCAACTGCATATGTTATTATAGGTACACTTCATGTAAGCAGCCCTCCATTGGAGGCAATATATGAAGATTTGGGAAATCATGTTATCCTCCATTTTGGAGGAAGAGGTCGCGCCACGAGTGCAGAAGTCTGTGCCAAAGACAACTATCTCTGATGCCAACGCATTTTTTTAGATCCTACATAGGAAATGGATGCCAGCAAGATGACTGTGCAATTTTCATTAAATGTGAATTTCCATGTTCAGAGGATGGCTGGTTTTAAACTTTGAAACCTTGGAAAATGCAAACAGCACAAATTTATAAGGAGAAGCTTGTGCAGATTTAAAAGGTTTTAAATAAATTTCAAGCTAATGCAATCGGTAGGTGAAAATCCATATCCACAACCCTTACCAGTTCATGCCACGTGAAACAAACCAAAAGCCAGGCAATGTTTTGAAAAGACCTACATAGGAAATATGGAGGCAGTGCTGTTTTACAATCATTAAAATTTCAAACCAATATAACATGCGCACAAAACAATGCAAATTAATATGAAATGGTAGGAAGGTCAGTGCAAGAGGATTTTAAAAACTCCAAATTCAAATGCACACAATAGTAAGAAATCCATGCGTTGATTGGGGGGAAGCTCCTACACATAGCAATAAAAAGGGAGCAAAGTTTTAAATATTAAAGCATAAAAATGCATTGCTTGCACAAACATGAAGGAGAGGTGTTGTGCCAAGAGCCAAAAAGAGAGTGCATTGAATCCAAAGGTCTACACAATGTGCAATCTTAGTGAAAAGGATGAAGTAGCTACGAAACCCAAGCATGTCTTGCGCATGAATTTTTGAAATAATGGTTTTTGTTTTAAATTTTAAAATATTGTAAGAGGGCTGGTGTTAATGCCAAACTCCACAAGCCAGTGTAGCAACAGATAGCAAAGCCCACACACATGCATTAAACACAAAATCTTGTGCAGGATATTCGATGAAGTCCCATGCACTTAATAAACAACCAATGTTGGAGGATGAGAAAAGACAAAGGCATGTCTTCTGAAAGTAGTGCATAAACAAAGATCAAAGGGCTGTGCATGGTGAAACAGTAAAGACCACACACCAGATGAAGGATGGGTCAGCGCTGATGGTACAATTTTAAATCAATTTCAAATGCATTGAGCAGGTGTAAACTAAAGCCTGCACAACCAATGTCTAGAGGAGAACCAACGCGTAGGAGGGAAAAGAAAGAAGTTTTGATAGAAATTCAGGCAGGAGTTCAATGTATGAAAATGGCTTTTGAAACTTTGAGTGAATACTTTCCAAATAGTAGAGAACCCTGCGCATTGCAATGAATGCAACACATGGTATGAGACAGAAGAGTCTACGCTAGTTTTTTATTAGCCACAGAGCTAGATATATTATCCCACATGTGTGGTGATATAAGATTTATAATCTTATTATATGAGAACACAAAGTACACTATGTAAGGAAAGAGCTAGAGAGCTCTAGGTGACCGCAGAGTGCTTTGGGTGTTTATGACCAATAAGTGGCAAAGTATTTTGGATACAAAAGATGGAAAAGCTTTAAAAACCTTCAAAACAATATCCTACACGGATGGGAAAATAGAAGAGATAAGTGTTTATAATAAATAACATATAGTATCCAATGAAAAAATCATAGAGGCTCTCCACGTGTAGTTGGTAGGCACATTGGGAAGCGTGCCAAGAGGAAAAACACCCAAAATTTGGTGGGATCTGCAAGCTTGACATGGCATATGAGTTGGCTTATAGACCTATAGGTTGGGCATGAATCTCGAGGTGGTCAAAATCAATGGATGGCTTAATGAGAAAGTTGCAAGGAAGATATCATTAAGCCATTAAGCCATTGGGCCACATGGCACCTCAAACACATGGCAAGATTTAGTGCAGAGTAAAAGTGGTGCTTCCTTAGCCAATCAGAAACTGACAAGTGGTGGTCTAGTGTAGACCAGTGTAGCACAGGTGGGTGGGTGAGTGAATTAGAGGATGCCACGTGGCATAGAGCAGGTGCTAAGTGGCACAATCGAGTGCACTTCAAAGGCACCAATCAGAGATTGACACGTGGCGCCAAGTGGACCTACAGAACCAATCAAAGGGTGCCACTTGGCGCAATTTGGTAAAATGTTCAGATTTAAATGAAATTTAATTTTAATTTATCTCAACAAATAAGAGGTTAAAAAGCATGCAATTTGAAAGAGATCCCAGGGTTGACTTAATGGCTTAAGGAAAAGATGCATGACATCTAACCTATAAGCCATTAAGTCTAATTAACAGTTGGTAGAATGAGATGAAATCTTGAAATATGCAATGTTAAAATTAAATATCATCTCATTTCTATACTCCAACTATTGAAAAAGAAAATAAATTCAAATTCAAATATTTCAAACTGTTAAAGGAAATATGCATGGGAAGGAAAAGTTTGATTAATGTTTTAGAGGGAAAATTTTATCCAAAATATGGAGTATCATATATCATTGGAAAGGTCTCAAAATGAGGATTCTGATTTTGTAGACCATTTGAGGGCATATCAAATCAGATTCTTGCAGTTTCAATTAGAAGCAATTGCAGATATTTTTGAGGAACAGCCAGGTGTCGGTGACTGATTTTGTTTTTTCTTTCTCCTATATCTAGTTTCTTCTCCATTGTAACAGTATGTTGAAATTTATGTTGCTAGGCAGTATTCTAGCTTTGGAGTCTTATTTTTGTGCTCATGGTCTTGTAATGTACATGTTTAGTTGATTTTTAATGAAAAATAAAGGGAATCCATATTCAAATATTTGTCTGATGTCTTTGTATTCTTGGTTTTAATTCTTGTGTATTAATCTGTAAGGCATGTTAATGCACCAGTTACAAGGTAGCTATGGTCTTGTTTTTTGAGTTTCTTTCAAGGAGAGATTAAATCTTGAATGCAAGTTCTAAGAGTTTAGGGTCAACACATGAATTTGATGTCCACATATTAAAATAAGAAGAATGGATTGTAAAGCATTTCATTCAGGTTCTTTGAGTTTGGAGCTAGGGTTTTCTGGGTTTGTATATTAATTCGACTATGTTTCCCAGTAGATAAGGCACTAGTCCTTTGCTGGTTATGCAGTTTCATTGTCAAATCTTTAAATCAAATCATTTTCCCTTTCCTGTTTAAGAGAAGAAATGTGTACAAGTGGAATTTAATAGTGTAATTATGTTTGGTGATTCCTTGTAGAAGTAAACATGATAGGTTAGCCTGCCTAAGCCCCTAGGTTTGAAGAGAGGAAGGGTTAATATCCTTATTCTCACATCTACCATTTTTCTGCAATGATTGTTTACTTATGTTAATATCATGGATTGGATTTCTAAGCTCTGCATCGGTTGTAGAAAAAGACATTAGTAGACTATTACAAGAACCCCTAATCCACTGTAGGATTTCATTGTGAAGTAGTGAGTCTGAAGACAGGTACACCTAACTGGGTCTGTGGAGCCCAAAGTAGAAGGAGGATCAAATCCTCATTAATTAGTGTTTTTACTTGCTGGAATCAAAAGTTGGGAGTCATTGGGTCAAGCATTGATGCTTATACAGTTTTTGCAAGAAAAGGCACTAAAAAATTGGCGACTCTACTGGGGATAGAGATTACAACATCTTGTTGAAACTTTTATAATATCTCTAGTTTTAAAAGTTACAAATCAAAATACCCTAGAAATTATAATCTGTTGGAGAATTGAAGGTTATAAGCTCATAGGAGATAATCATTTGTTTACCATTTCTGAAACAGCTTGTGAATCTTTTCCCACATCTTTGTGAGTGGTGACTCTGAATTCTTCTGCAACACAGTAGCATTGATTTACATGTAAAATTTTAGAGATTTTGCAGTATATTGTTTACAGATTTGAAGCCTTGTCAATTTGTTTTGGCAAGGAAGGATAAAATATCAGATGGTTGTTTGAGTGTGTTTACTTCTGCTGGCCATGAAAGAGTATCTCATCAGCAACAACAAAGGTATTCTACTTCTCATGTGTTTTTCTTTCATGATAATAAAGTGATTTAAATGGATTGGCTCTATTGAGTGTTTTCAGCACTAGGAAAGAGGTGTGTTAAAATTAGTGAGATGTCAATTTTTTTTCATCTAAAGTTCAGACTAGCAAGGGTTTTTCAAAATCCTTTCATACCAAGAGGTATGAGCCATTGTGTTTTGATGGAATTAAAAATTTCCCACATGATGTGCCTCATGAAAACAGAGATTATTTGCCAAAATTTTGTGCAAATCAAGTTGTTTCAGCAAGTCATCATGTTCAAATGTTCATTGATCTATTGGGTGAATTTGAAATAAAGTATGAAGATGTATACATGAAATTGTTTGTCCAAACTTTGAAATATGATGCTAGGGACTAGTTTTCTTTTTTACCAGCTTGCTCAATTTATTCTTTGGATGAATTGCATGTTGCCTTCATAGAACAATTTGGTGAGAGATTGAACTTGAACGATGTATTTACTGATTGGTTGAATCTTAAGATTAAAGAAGATGAATTAGTTCCTGATTTCAATATAAGATTTGCAAGAGCTTTGCATGAAATAACTGAAAGAAACAGACCTCAAGATCATGTGTGTGTTATGGTTTACTTTGATGCATTTGACAAGAAGATGACTTATAGGTTGAGAGACAAGGAACCTAAGACTTTGCATCAAGCTTTTAGGAGAGCAATAGAGATTGAAAAAAATGCCAAGTACAAATTCACAAAGAACCATTTCTCTAGAGGGATTTGCCAGCAAAATACATTTGAGAATGGACAAGAGTACTGTGAAAAGTTTGCAGCTCCAAGTAGGTGTGTTGATACCTTTGTTTTGGTTTCTAATCAGGTCTTGAATTAAGATTCAAATAGATATATGGTTAATAATCCTTTGTTGCATACAGAAGAAACTTCTAATGAAGATAGAAATACATATGTACAGGAAATGGTAGCAATGAATGATGTTTCAAATACTAATGATGCTGACTTTCTCAATGAATCTTTTTCTTACAAAGTTGTATCAGAAATACCCTCTCATTTTGATCCTATATGCAATGATACTAACAATATTTTGAATGTTGAAGAGGATGTATATGTTTTACACTCTTATGAGGATCAAGAGGATGCTTAAACCTCTGTCCCACAAGAGAATGATATGTTGGAGAATGTTGATCCGTTGTGTGAGCCTAGTATAATATGGGAAGATAAGAGCATTTAGGGAAATGAATTCAATTCAGTATGTGGAGGTAAGGGTATCTTCACCAATTCTGAAAATAATGTTTTACATTAGCATAATACAAATGAATTTGATATTAAGAGCTTTGAAGTGGATTTGGTGTCAAAACTTAAGGAAAGAAGGATATTAAATGATGGTCTTCCTTATGAGATGGAGTATGATACTATCTTGCAACTTTATCATGATATTATAGATGAAAATCAGAGTGAAGATCAGTTAGTTGAGTCTTTTCAGTCAAAGGGTAATGTGCTAGATTAGTGTGTTATTGAAATCCCTTAATTTAATGATGATCAATTGAAGCATACGATTTGTTTGTGTAATGAAAATATTACACATGATGAGAAACTTGAGGAAGATTGGTGTCCTTTCCCATCTCCTACGGTTGAAGAAGGTAGTATGAATTTGTCAACCACTTCTTTGCCTAATGATAGAAGTGTTGAATCTGATTATAGTGATATCTTTGATTTTGAATCATATGCTGAAAGTGATTATGACTGAAGGGGTACTAATGTCTTCAATTTTTTTACTAATGATGCATTTGATGAGGACATTGATATTACTCATCTATCTCTTTGCTACCATGTTCACATGGGAGAAAAACACAGTGTCATTAATCCATTGTTTGAGGAATGTTTTGAGCTTTCAGATTTGGGTTATTCTAATTTTAATGTTGAAAATGTGTCAATATGCATTAAGAAATCAAATTGTATCCCTTCCCAGGCTAAAAGTGAATGTAATTTTGAATGTGCATTTGATGAGTCCATTGTTCCATGTAGTGAGAAGGACTATGATGATGATCATCTGGCCCCTTGTAACCATGTGAGTAATTTGCAAGTGGAAGAGGTTTCCAATCCATGTTTTGAGGAACATGTTGAGTCTTTCCATTCTAAAGTCTTTATAAATTTTGGTATCCATGGTCTATGTAAGTATGAGTCATTTAGTTTCTTTATAGATCAGCTAGATAATGAAGGGGTAATGCAAGTGGAGTTTGAAGTTTCTTATGGTAATGCATTTCCTCATTGTCATGGTTCACATTTTCTGATGTTTGCTGATGTGAAGGACGAGTTTCATACTTTTGGTTATGTTGATTATGATGGAAGAAATTCTAAAGGCATGAAAGGAATTGTGAATGAGGCATTCTTCATTTTTATGATTCCTTATAAATTTGAACAGCAGCGATACAAGTACATTTTCATTCTGATATTTTTATGCCAAGAAGAAAATCAGATTTTTGATAGAGGCAAGTGCTAGTTTCAGTTGTGAAAAGGTTTGGGGATTTTTGTAAATAATGTACATGTTGTATAGTCATTTTCCTGTCAGTTGTGTGTCATCCTTTCTTTCAATAAGAGGTTTTCTATTTTTGAGAGAGATAAGAGAGTCAAGAGAGAAAGGAGAAATAGGAGAGAAAAGAAAGTCTAATTTGTTTTTGGGCTGGTCTACTTCTACCCATGAGATTCTGAAAGTCCTTTGCATGCCCACATGGGGCATGCATCCTTAGTCAGATCCACTATTGGAACTCCAAAATCTAGATGCATTTTGGAGTGACCATGCTAAAGATTTCCCTAAGTGTAAGTTGGTACCCTAAAAATCTTATGAAGAAGGCCTATTTTGGGTGCTTGTAAAAGGTGACCTGATGATTTTCATGATATACCACTCGAGGAATGGTCTCAACACATTTCAGTCAGCAAGTATAGTGGGTTCCAATTCTCATATTTTAGGTTTGATGAGATTTGGAGACAGTTGTTTAGAGGTGTTCACCTAAATCTGCATTCTGCATATTGTGTGATTATAGTAAATGACCTACTTTGCATACTTGCATCTTTAACCTGATAGAGTGTCATGGTATAAGGATGGGTCTGAGTTTTTTTAGGAATGAGAGAGAAGCTATGTTTCCATTTTCAAATCCCCATGATTTGATTTGAACATTTTGTCAAAGTCATTCCATTTGCAATTAATGTTGATTCTCAGAATGTGAAACTCCAGAATTAGGAAGTTGCCGACTTTGAGGTCTTACAAGTTTACACCCAGTTGAATTGAATAGAAAATTCAATGCTCCCATGTATTGTAGGCATGGAAATGTGCTACCTTGAAGATTTGTAGGCCATGATGAATCCTTTTTCCTAGTTTGTCAATCTGATTCCGTTTGCAGTTTCTAAAAATTTAATGTAGATTATTTGCACAGTTTAGTCAGAGGCCCTGTTTGTGAGGTTATATCTTGAATAATGTGATTGGTAATATCAAGAAAATGGTACCCCTGTATTGTAGACCAAATTTACCATAAGTTTGCAAGGTCTCAAATCCTGAGGTTTTTGTATGCACACTTCTCCAGGTGCTTTTCATTTGCAGAAATCATTATTCCTCATGTTTTCTGTTTTCGGTATTTCCAAGTGGTACCTTTGAGGGGCTCCCAAATGTGTCTGGTTGATTTTCATGAGTTTTCCTTCTAGATTCATATTCTCCGTATCACATATTTACAATATCCAAAAGCTTGGGTCTTCAGTAAGTTTCTTGACTTGTTTTCAAAGTCAAAACCATATGCATTTCACTATTATTTGACACTGTAATTTGCAGAATAATTTTAAAAAGGCGACTTGGATGATTAAAATATTTGGACTTCTTGAGTTTCATCATCTTTTAATTTTCAATATGGAAGAATGTTAACCATGGAATGCATATGCCCAGCGCCACATTCCAATTACTTGATTTTGTCAGTTTTTAAGGCTAGCCGCAGATGCCAGATGCCATTAATGAGTTAAACTTGCAAAATGTGAAAAGTCATTAAAAGCACCGCTAGTTTAATGCTTCATTGTCCATTTGAAATGCATCATTTTTAGATGATTAGGGCTGCAAGAAATGGCTACAGATAGGGGTCTCCATATATAACCTCATTCTTGGTGGTTTTAGTGCAATTGTCAATTAGGGATCTAGTCCAGTTGATGGGTTTCTCTTTTTGGGATATTTGCTATAAAAAATCATCAATGTCTCTATAGATAAATAGCGAATCAAAATGAAATATAATGTTGATCAGTGCTCATCCACACTTAAATGTGCCACTTTTTGAAGCCAAGTAATTGCTATCCTTGCATAGCAATCAAAAAACATTAGAGTACAACCTATCATGGTAATGAAGTAAATAAAAGTTGCAAGGGTGATTTATATAAATACTGTGATGATGATCCAAGGAAAATTGTAAGTCCAACTGCATATGTTATTATAGGTACACTTCATGTAAGCATCCCTCCATTGGAGGAAATATATGAAGATTTGGGAAATCATGTTATCCACCATTTTGGAGGAAGAGGTCGCGCCAGGAGTGCAGAAGTTTGTGCCAAACACAACTATCTCTGATGCTAGTGCATTGTTTTAGATCCAGCGTAGGAAATGGATGCCAGCAAGATGACTGTGTAATGTTCATTAAATGTGAATTTCCATGTTCAGAGGATGACTGGTTTTAAACTTTGAAACCTTGCAAATGTAAACAACACATATTTATAAGGAGAAGCTTGCGCAGATTTAAAAGGTTTTTAATAAATTTCAAGCCAATGCAATCGGTAGGTGAAAAGACATATCCACAACCCTTGCTAGTTCATGTCATGCCAAATAAACCAAAAGATAGGAAATGTTTTGAAAAGACCTACGTAGGAAGTTTGGAGGCAGTGCTGTTTTATATTCATTAAAATTTCAAACCAATATAACCTATGCACAAAACAATGCAAATTAATATGAAATGGCAGGTAGGTCAGTGTTAGAGGAGTTTAAATACTCCAAAGTCAAATGTACACAATAGTAAGAAATCCATGCACTGATTGGGGCGAAGCTCCTGTGCATAGCAGTAAAAAGGGAGAAAAGTTTTAATTATTAAAACATACAGATGCATTATTTGCACAAACATGAAAGAGAGATGCTCTACCAAGAGCCAAAAAGTGAGTGCATTGAATCCAAAGGTCCACACAATGTGCATTCTTGAAGTAGCTACGTAACCCAAGCATGTCTTGCACATGAAATTTTGAAATAATGGTTTTTGTTTTAAATTTTAAACTAATGTAAGTGGGCTGGTGTTAATTCCAAACTCCACAAGCCAGTGTAAGAGAAGATAGCAAAGCCCACACACATGCATTAAATAAAAAATCTTGCGCAGGATATTAGATGAAGTCCCATGCACTTAAATGATAGCCCACACTGGATGATGAGAAAAGACAAAGGCATATCTTCTAAAAGTAGTGCATAAACAAAGCTCAAAGGGTTGCGCATGGTGAAATAGTAAAGACCACGCACCAGATGAAGGGTGGGTCAGCGCTGATGGAAAACTTTTAAATCAATTTCAAATGCATTGAGCAGGTGTAAACTAAAGCTTGCGCAACCACTATCTAGAGGAGAACTAGTGCGTAGCAGGGAAAAGAAAGAAGTTTTGATACAAATTTAGGAAGGAGTTCAACGCATGATAATGGCTTCTGAAACTTTGAATGAATACTTGCCAAATGCTAGAGAACCCTGCGCATTGTAATGAATGCAACACATGGAATGAGATAGAAGAGTCTGCGCTAGCTTTTTATTGGCAAAAAAGCTAGATATATTATCCCACATGTGTGGTGCTATAAGATTTCCAATCTTTTGATATGAGAACACAAAGTACACTATGTAAGGAGAGAGATAGAGAACTCTAGGTGACCACGTAGTTGGATTATAGACCTTCAGGTTGGGCATGAATCTCGAGGTGGTCAAAATAAATGGATGAATTAATGGCTTAATGGGAAAGTTGCAAGGAAGATACGATTAAGCCATTAAGCCATTGGGCCACGTAGCACCTCAGACACATGGCAAGATTCAGTGTAGAGTAGAGGTGGCACTTCCTTATCCAATCAGAAATTGACATGTGGCGGGCCAATGTAGACCAGTGTAGCATAGGTGGACCGGTGAGTGAATCAGAGGATGCCATGCGGCACAGAGAAGGTGCCAAGTGGCGTAATCCAGTGCACTTCAAAGTCACCAATTAGAGATTGACATGTGGTGCCAAGTGGACCTGCATAACCAATCAAAGGGTACCACTTGGTGTAATCTGGTAAAATGTGCAGATTTAAATGAAATTTAATTTGAATTTATCTCAATAAATAAGAGGTTAAAAACCGTTCAATTTGAAAGAGATCCTAGGGTTGACTTAATGGCTTAAGAAAAAGATGCATGACATCTAACCTATAAGAAATTAAGTCTGATTGACACTTGGCAGAATGAGATGAAATTTGGAAATATGCAATATTAAAATTAAATTTCATTTCATTTCAATAGTCCAACTATTGAAAAAGAAAATAAATTCAAATTCAAATATTTCAAACTGTTAAAGGAAATATGCACGGGAAGGCAAAGTTTGATTAATGTTTCAGAAGGCAAATTTTATCCAAAATATGGAGTATCATATATCACCAGAAAGCTCTCAGAATGAGAATTCTGATTTTGTAGACCATATGAGGGCATATCAAATAAGATTCTTGTAGTTTCAATTAGAAGCAGTTGCAAATATTTTTGAGAAACAGACAGGTGTTGGTGACTGATTTTGTTTTTTCTTTCTCCTATATCTGGTTTCTTCTCCATTGTAACAATATGTTGAAATTTATGCTGCTAGGCAATATTCTGGCTTTGGAGTCTTATTTTTGTGTTCATGGTCTTGTAATGTACATGTTCAGTTGATTTTTAATGAAAAACAAAGGGAATACCTATTCAAATATTTGTCTGATGTCTTTGTATGGTTGGTTTTAATTCTTGTGTATTAATCTGTAAGGCATGTTAATGCACCAGTTACAAGGTAGTTGTGGTCTTGTTTTTTGAGTTTCTTTCAAGGAGAGATTAAATCTTGAATGCAAGTTCTAAGATTTTAGGGTCAGCAGATGAATTTGATGTCGAGATATTGAAATGAGAAGAATGGAATGTAAGGCATTTCATTCGGGTTCTTTGAGTTTGGAGTTAGGTTTTTCTGGGTTTGTATGTTTATTTGACTCTGTTTCCTAGTAGATAAGGCACTGGTCCTTTGCTGGTTATGCTTTTTCATCATCAAATCTTTAAATCAAATCATTTTCCCTTTCCTATTTAAGAGCAGAAATGTGTACAAGATGCATTGAATAGTGCAATTATGTTTGGTAATTCCTTGTAGAAGTGAATCTGATAGGTTAGCATGCCTGAGCCCCCAAGTTTGAAGAGAGGAAGGGTGAATATCCTTATTATCACATCTACCATTTTTCTGCAATGATTGTTTTCTTATGTTAATATCATGGATTGGATTTCTAAGCTCTGCATTGGTTGCAGCAAAAGACATTATTAGATTATTGCAAGAACCCTAATTCACAGTAGGGTTTCATTGCAAAGCAGTGAGTTTGAAGATAGGTACACCCGCCTAGGTCTGTGGAGCCCGAAGTAGGAGGATAAAATTCTCATTAATTAGTGTTTTTAATTGCTGGAATAAAAAGTTGGGAGTCATAAGGTCAAGCATTGATGCTTATATAGATTCCACAAGAAAAGGAACTAACAAAATGGTGACTCTACTGGGGATAGAGATTACAAAATCTTGTTGAAACTTTTAGAATATCTCTGGTTTTAAAAGTTACAAATCAAAATACCCCAGAAATTATAATCTATTGGAGAAGTGAAGGTTATAAACTCATAGGAGCTAATAATTTATATACCATTTCTGAACCATCTTGTGAATCTTTTCCCACATCTTTGTGGGTGGTGACTCTAAATTCTTGTGCAGCACAATAGCATTGATTTACATTTAAAATTTCAAAGATTTTGCAGTATATTCTTTGCAGATTTGAAGCCTTGTCAGTTTTTTTTGGCAAGGAAGGATAAAATATTAGATGGTTGTTTGAATGTGTTTACTTCTGCTAGCCATAAAAGAGTATCTCAACAGCAAAAACAAAGGTATTCTACTTCTCATGTGTTTTTCTTGTTGGAAAGTGACAATGCAAGCAATTGTTATTTTTTCATTGATGTCAAACCTTAATTGGTGAGACTATTGTTATCTGTTTGAGTATCATATCTACTAATGATGAAGAATTTTTAACAAGAAGACCAAGTGAATGGTTGAGTTAAGGTAATTCAAAGGGTACTTGATCAGTTGGCACTCAGGCGAAGTAATTTGTTGTTTATCTTTCAAAGATAGTTTTTCTAGTTGTTCTGTGTCGAGCAAGTTTGGCTTGTGCCGAGAAAAGTTGCTCATGCCGAGCAAAGTTTCTTGTGCTGAGAAAAGTTGCTTGTGATGAGAAAAAGTTGTTCATTTCTGAGCACCATTGAAATTGCCGAGTGGAAATAGTGATGTTGGCAGACTTACAGAAATTGGATTAATTATGAGATTTGAGATCTCTAGCTGACTTAGTTAATTTTATTGGGATATGTAATATTAATTAAAGATTGATCCACATCATTTAATGTATGGGTAACCATAATTAATGCATGGTTTCAATATTTAATTAGAGACTACTTTGGAGAAGTAAATGAAATGAAAAGATGGAATGATCCGTTGGATCTGACCTAACCTAGGATCTACGATCTTGTTTAAGTGGAAAAAGATGTATCTGACCTAGATAGAGAGGTATATGATAAACTCAAGGGGTTATTTCACAGTGTGATGAAGTGGATGTGTACGCAAGAGGTTTGCATAGTTGATATACTATTTGGCATCATCTAGCAGAGAAGGCTAAAGGTAGAAGTAGAAAGTTGCATGTGTGATTGCTTGACGGATTTCCAAGCAGATCAGAAGGTTGAAATGACAATGTAGGCTATCCAATAAGTTAACTTCAGAGCTGTAATTAGATCTAAATTTTCAAAGTAAGTTGTATGTACCAGATCACAACTGTTGATTACTTTCTTACCATTGTACCAGTTAAATCCTTTAACAAGGTTGACTTAACACTCATTTGTATAAATCCTCTAAAAAAGTGACATTCAAGTGGAATGTTCTAAATCCTCTAACAAGGCCACTCCTGACAGGGTGATTAAATCCTTTAACTAGGTCACACCTAGCAGTGTGTTATTTAACCTTTAACAAGGTTGGCTCCTCACAGGGCATCACTTCAGAAGAGTGAAAACTTGGTAGCATGTTACTGGTGGTTTTTCCCATATTGGGTTTCCACGTTAAATACTTGTGTCAACTTGTGTGAATGCTTATTGATTTGGTTTACTGTTATGTTTCTGCAAGTTATTTTCAATTGATAGTAAACTACATGATTAAAGTAGTTGACATATGCTACTTCTGTCGAGTAGATCTAAGGTACAGAAAAGTTTTATTTGCTACATCTAGACCTGAGGATAACTAATTCACCCCTCCCCTCTCAGTTATTCTAAATTCATTCTAACAATTGGTATCAGAGCATTGGTCTCCTGAAAAATAGTTTAAAGGTACTTGGAGTGAAAATATCAAAATGTATAAGAAGGAGGTTCCCAAGTTGAACAAAGATAACTTCCCTGCATGGCAGAGCTTGATGAAACTACATTTGGCTAGTATTGGAGATGACACTAAGTGACTTATTGAACATGTCTATGTACCACCTTCTACTCATATCTCAACTATACAACTAAGAGAAAAGAAAGAGCATAATCAAGCAATGTTGGAGATCGCCTCCTCATTGAGCTATTCAGAGTTTGATGATATAACGAACTGCATAAATGCAAAAGAGATGTGGGACAAAATTACAACTGTCTATGGTGTAGAGACAAATGTGCTTAGGGATAAATTAGAAAGTCTAAGAGGTAAGTTTGATGAGATGAAAATGCAAGAAGGGGAAAATGTCATTCAGTACTATGGTATAATAAAAGAAGTTGTAAATGCAATTAGAGGGGCTAACAGAACAATTGATGAGAACACCATTATGAAAAAGGTACTGAGAACTTTACTTCCTATATATGCTATTAAACTATCTGCAATTCAATAATTGAGATGCACTCCTAACAATAATCTGAATCTAGAAAATCTGATAGGTAGACTCACTGCATTTGAAATGTCAAATTATGATAACTATAATCCACAAGGGATTGATTTTTCTTTTAGATCACAGCTGGTTCTCAATAAATATAAGAAAGGAAGGAAACATGTGGACAATGACAGTGACACTTCTGATGATGATCTTGAAGAACTTGAAGTACTTATGGCAAAAAGACTATCCAGAGGAAAAGGAAAATACAGAGGTAAACTTCCTATTATTTGTTTTTCATGCGACAAAGTTGGTCATATAGCTGCTAGATGTCCTGACAAAAATGAAAAAGATAAAAGAAGGGACAACAAATACAAAGAATACAGAGATAGAAAGGATGACAGAGACTTTAGGAAATATAAGGACTATAGAGACAAAGGTAAGAAATCTTGTTATATTGCTGAAGAAACTTCTGATAATGACACTGATAATTCTGATGACAATGATATAGAAAATGTTTATGTTGCAATGAAAGAAGATTCTGATGATGATGAGAAAACTACACTAATCTCTTATATGAGTAAAAATGATCATTGGATCATTGACAGTGGTTGCTCCCATCATATGACTGGTGACAATGATAAGTTTGAAACACTAAACCAATGTAAAGGAGGATATGTAAAATTTGGTAATGATTCACCATGTCTTATCAAAGGTAAAGGATTGATTAATCTAACTAAAAAAATTAGATGTGATGATGTGTATTGGGTTGATGATCTAAAATATAATTTGTTGAGTGTTGCACAGTTGAACACTTCTGGTTACAAAGTTGAATTCCATCACAGAAAGGCAAAGATGTATGATTCTACTAGAGAATTAGTTGGAAGTGGTGATCAGACCAAAGGTAACTTATTTTATCTGGATTTATCTGAAGAAACATGTTTGTTTGCATAGTACAATGATGTTTGGTTATGGCATAAAAGGTTGTGTCATGTAAAATTTGATAACTTGGTAAGCATAAGTAAATTGAAAAAGGTTAGAGGGCTACCTAAGTTAAAGAAACCTGAGAATGGTATGTGTAAACAATGTCAACTAGGAAAGATGACTAAGTCTAGTTTCAAGAGTAAAACACATGTATCAGAGGAAATTCTAGAATTGGTCCATACTAATCTTTGTGGTCCCATTGGAGAAAGAAGCTAT
>MU228546.1:2570266-2581267 GCA_018584345.1 Thuja plicata
CATATTCCTTGGTTATTCAACAAAAAGCAAAGCTTACAAATGTTTGAATACTAATACTAACAAAATTGTTGAAAGTGCAAATGTAAGAATTGATGAGTTTGCAGAAAGAAATGAATCTAAAAGTACAGAAGATCCTGAAAGCTACAGATCATTCATATATCTAGATGAGGAAGATTCTAATTTGCTACCTAAGACTTCTACTAAGAAGAAACATGCAATTGCTGAGTCACAAAGTGGAGTTGCCGAGCAACTGGAAGTGAATGTCGAGCTATCTGATGGAGATGCCGAGTCACAGAATCAACCAGAACTGAATATAGACAATGAACCTAAAGGAAGGACTGAGCCTATCCTAGAAAAATATGTGAGAAGATATCACAATTTTGATCAAATCATTGGGTCAAAGGATTCTGCTTTTATGACACGAAGTAAGTTGAAAACTGACACATGTCTGGTATGTGAATTTGAGCCCAAAACAGTGAAAGATGCTTTAGAAAATGAATATTGGATACAAGCAATGAATGAGGAAATTGAAAAAATTGAGAAGAACAAAACTTGGACATTTGTACCAAGGCCAAAGGATAAAAATGTAATTGGCACAAAGTGGGTATTAAGGAACAAGTTGAATGAACATGGAGAAGTGACAAGAAACAAAGCTAGACTGGTATGCAAGGGTTATGTACAGGAGGAAGGAATTGACTATAGTGAAACCTTCACCCCAGTTGCCAGAGTGGAAGGTGTCAGAACCTTACTTGCATATGTAGCCTATAAAGGATTCAAAGTTTATCAGATGGATGTGAAATCTACATTTCTCAATGGTATCTTGGAAGAATAAGTGTATATTGAGCAAGCTGATGGTTTTATAGATCCAAACAAAAGGGATATGGTTTGCAGATTGCACAAAGAATTATATGGATTGAAGCAAGCACCAAGAGCATGGTATGAGAGATTGCACAATTATCTAATCAAGATTGGATTTGCAAGAACCAATGACAACAACAACCTGTACTTGAAGATAGAGCAAAGAAAAGGTACATTATTAGCTAAATTTTTTTTAGATAACATCATATTTAGTGGACAAGATGTGTTATGTCAAAAATTTGCAATAGAGATGCAAACTGACTTTGAGATGTCTATGTTTGGTGAAATAAAATTCTTTGTTGGCTTACAAATTTATCAAATAAAGAATGTGTTGACGGGGTTTTGCTGACCAGGTCCGCCAACAGTCATAAGTTGTCACCGAGTTCTGGGAAAATCGGCCAACTTCGCCTGTAAAGGTTGTCCGGGGGAAATGAATCCTCTGGGCCTTCAAGCACTTAGGTGTCGGGTCACGACAGTGCAGGGCTCGATTGGGAGAGGTGACTATTTTCGAGGGGGATAGCTAGTTACTTCAACTCATTCCTCTGGAGATTCAGAATAGTAAGGGTTTCCCGGAGCATTCTACACTTAGCGAATAAAATAAAAAAATATCCTGTAGGGTTAGAAATGTTTATCTAACTACAGTCATGCTAAAAAGTCTAGAACATCAACAATACTCTGAAAGACTACACTAAATACCGAAGAAATACACAACCATCAGTTAGCATTTCATCAGTAGCGGAATAAATAGGTCATTAATCTACTTTAACATATCAGAGTAAAGGACATGCAGAACATTAAAACATGAAATACCATTAACTCAGAAGTAGGGACGCTAACAACATCATTGCCAAGAATCCTTCCTTCTTCATTAAAATTTAGTCCAGCAAGCACTGGTGTGTGATACAATAGTGGCTCCAGGGGAACATCTAACTACCAAGAACAGAACAATGGAGCATTGATCTCTACAACTAAAACCAGAAATCACTTTTCTATTTCTTATGGACAACAAAATTCTCAATTTCGCCGACCCTTGGAAATGGGCCGATTTGCCTATTTATACAACTCTCTAACCCTAACCCTATTTTAGTGCGATTTAATAAAATACAATATCTGGGGGCCGGTACTACCTGCGCCACCCTACAAAAGACCTGGAGATGGAATAGGTCTGCCATGTCAGAAGAAGAAGACAAGAATATAGATCGGAAGAATCGGCCTCGAGAAGAGAGCCAGAGAGAAGAAAGAAGAAAGTAGGTCCCCCGGGGACCGAGGCTACATGCCTCATAAATGGGAAATGTGGTGCCCTGTTTTCAACGTGCCAGGTGTACCTTTGAACGATGCCTTGAGAAGACCACCCTGTCAGCAACCAATTGCTGAGCCAATGCCTCTTGATGCGCCCAACTACCCTCTGACAGTCTTTATTAACCGCCTCTAAAAGTGACCGGTCAGCCTCGGGGACCGGGACATAGATCACTTTAAAGAATACAAAATTTTGGATCCGGAACTCTAGGATCCGGGAACTTACGTCCCCAAAAGAATAAATAATTCTTAATGCTCAAATTTCCCCGGTTCCTAGAGAATGCTCAAGGCTGTTTATTATCGTTGAAGGCTTGAAGGATGCGGAAAATGCCATCTTCATCAATCTTCCTTAGGTTGGCCCTTCTATGCCTGGCCACTTCAACTTGTTCCACCAGGTCTGGAACATTATTTATGAACTCATCTGCCCTCCTTGCGGCATCATGGCCTTTAAGCACCATTTTGGTTAGTTTTTCCATTCGGGCCCCATCCATCCCCTCTGGGGATTGATACCGAGATGCCATCATTTCATCAAAATTCCCCAAAACTGACTCCTCGGGGGTATAAGTATTTGTACCAAGGGGATCAACCCTGGAAGCTTTTATTACAAATGATTTGTACAAATTGGAAGAATACCTCATTGTGTTTACCTTTTCCTGTAAGGACTCTACCAGTTGCTTGGTTACCTCCAATGTGAGGTCCAGTCTAGAGTGCTGAGCCCTTACGAAATCAAATGATTCCTCACCCAGAATTCCGGATTCAGAAATTATGTCTTCCCCCAGGGTGAGGATCTCTTCGAGCTCTACCTTCCACACTTGGTAATTCTCGGCGTCACTCTCCCACTGCTCAATCAGTGCTTCTGCCTATAAAATAATCTGTTGGGACATATATAAATCTAGGAGAGTGGCCGCTAGGAAACGCTGGGTGTTTCCTATCTGTAGAGCGACCCATTCGTCTACTTCCTGGGCCTTCTTTTTCATTACTCGCAGGGAGTCTATGTCACTCTACGGTTTCTCTTCTAATGTGGAGGTCTATGGAGGGGTGGCGTTGAGGGGTCAGGCCAGCTCTGTAAGCAACCCCATAAGGTTTGCATTCTTCTCTTTTTCTACCTTGATCCTCTGGGCCTCTTTTTCATATTGGGCCTCCACTGCCCCTGCTGCCTCCTTTAGCAGGTCTACTTTGCCCTACTATCCTCTTCTGCCCAAGGATACCTCTGTGATATTATAGACTGCGGGGTCTACGGTCGCTTCATCAGCGTCTGGGGGAGGCGTTGCCACTACCGCAATTATTTCTCCGCCTGGCCCAGTCCGAAGGGTATGAACTGTCCGGGCCTTCTTTGCTTTTGGCGGGGCCTGAGCCAAGGCCATCATTTCAGCTAGGGAGAGGGGGACTGTCGGAGCGGATTGGGCTTTCCTTTTTCTGCTTTCTGCTAGCCATGGAAGTGGGAGAGGTGGCCTTCCTACCAGAGTTTGTTCTTCAGATTCTCTCCCGGTGTCCAGTGGTGGTTGCTCCTTTTCAAAATGTACTTCCTCTGTTTCCCTCCCTGCCAGAACCTCTTCTTCAGCAACATCTTCAATTTCTATCTCCTCAGCCTTGTCCCGGATGTCAATTGATGTGTCTAGACCCTGGTCAACTTCTTGGAGGATCTTTTGTTCATGCTTCCCTTCTTCTTCTTCTTCATCTGTCGGTAGTAGGGGCAGTATCGGGCCAAGATTTAGAGTTTGGGCCGCTGTGATTACCTGCCTAAAGGTTTCCCCTGGGAGGGGCCTTAGGAACGAGGAGGCTGGGGTTACGGTTGATCCTAAAGTTCTAGGTCTGGGTTCCCCAGCGGATGCCTTTTGTTCACTTGGTGGCTGTTGGTCCACTCCTGGACCTTCTGTTCCTAGGCCCCCGGAGATAACCTCCGGTTCTGGCCTCTTTTCTTCTGTTTGCTACTCTTCTTATTCTGCAGCTTCTACTTCCAGGTTTTCTGGATCCGCAGCCTCTTATTCTTGCTTCGAGACTTCCGTCTCCGTTTGTGTATCATCCCCTTATATATTTCTGAACTCATCATCTACAAATAAATCAAACTCCTCTTCCAGAGGGGGATTGGCTGGGATGTCTGCCTGTTCTTCTTCTCTCTCCAGTTTCAGGGAACTGGAAGAAAGGATTTCCACTTCTTTTGGGAGGGAAGCCCTTGGCATTGGTTCTACCTTCGGCTGTGTAATATGATTTCTCTTCCTCTAGGTGATGAGAGGCGGCCCCACATCGGCAATTTCTTCTACCTCCGTGGGATCCACCCCCATCGCCTTAATCATCATCAAGGCTGCCAGTGACGGGGAGGAAGGAGGACGAATTGGTCCGGCCATTAGCGGGAGAATGGCGAGCCTTGTGATCAACTGCTCCCTCATCTACTGGGAGGCTACTACAGATTGCTTAATCTACTCCTGAATGGGGATTTGCTGCGCGGGGAGAGTTCTTTCTATCCCCTTTCCTTTGTCTGCACCTTGTGCAGAAATCCCGGCCCCCGTAGTCAACTTTGGTGCCGGTGGCGGTGTTGCTTTTAGTATCGACCTGGAGGCTAGGCAGATACTCCCAGGGCACGCCTTCTTAAAATAGGCATGACTTCTCTCGACCACCCCCCGAGTGAATTCCTCAATCATGTGGTCCTCCTGGATGGCCCAATTCATTTCCGGCAGTGGCATTTTGTCAATCCCCTTTTCTTTGTACTGGGGGTCTATGGTGGGGGCGTCATCTGAGAAGCCCGCCGGGAACCTCTGGAGCTTTATCTCCTGCATCATTTTGGCCGTCATTCTATCATAATGCCGGCTGCGCATGTCCATGTCATCCTGGTAATCTGCCCAAAAGTCTTCCATGTGTGTGTGGTGGGGCTCTGAAGCCCGGGGCAGTGTCGTTGCAATTCTACCATGTGGATCAAAATTTCTCCGCGCCAGATAGAATTCCTACAAGTTATAACATTTCAATTCATTGTCTGCCTCCCTCGCGGTGGCCAGACTGCAGGTGTAGTTACCACAGGAGATTGGGAATGAAACATTGGGGACCTTCTTGAGGGCCAAGTAGGCATGTAATTCCATCATCTGCCGGCAATATTCCAACAGCACAATCTTGTCCCCGCAATGCTTGGGCAACAAGTAGGGTCTCCCGGAGAAGCTAGCGACCCTAATGTATGTGTGCTATTGGAACTGGATATAGTAATTCACATAACTACTAACCAATTTCATCACCTTAGTAGACAGGCGGTATCCGGCATCCCAGGTGGGCGTGAGCAAATGGTAGTAAACGAAGGAGTCATTTACCCGGCAGTAACTGGGGAAGCTGGCTTCCCATTGAATCTGTGGGAAATGGTCCCATGGTGCTTTCTGTCCCCATCCAATCCTGAGAACTCCATTTGTAAGTAGGCCATTGGAGTGGGGCCTCTGTTGGGCCAAAGCCCAGAAAACATAAGAAGTCATGTAAAACTTCTTCTTCTTGTTCAGCTGCAGGAATTGGGAGTCGACATGATTGGAGATAATGGTCTCCCAGTCGAGGAATTTTCCCTTAGTGGAGATGCCCAGGAGGAAATAGTACATCCATTTTTCAAATTCCTGGGTGGAGGGTTGCCCAAATACCCGAGCCAATGCTATCATCCCCATTTGGATGTTTTCCTTGAATTCGAAGCGGGGGATATCTATCTTCATTCTTTTTGGATCCCTCTTCGGGACCTTGAGCCAATTGGTGTTCATGTACACCCAAGAATCATCCTCCAGTTGGTTAAATTGTTTCAAGGTGTCGGTCCTTGTGACCACCGAGGCCCTGTCAAATTGCGGGATACCCAGGCCTGCTTGGAATGTAACTGGGTCAAGGGACACCAGTGGAGTGGAGAATCCCGTGGGTTCTACAGCTGCTAACATAACGGCCCGAAAAGAAGAGTTGTAGTTGGCTGCCAGAGTGAGAACAAGCTCCGGAGACTGCACGGAGCATGGGAAGCAAGCTGCCCAGAGAATTCTAGAACCTCCGATGTTGGTTGCAATTTTGTCTCCAGCTTGCCGCTGGATGTGCATTATCTTTACTAGGGCCTGCATTTCTGCCCAGGTCCCGACACTGGGGTCGGTCATCATTTTTACCTTGGACTCAATCTTTGAGCCCACAATCTCCTCACCCTAAATAAACTTCATGGTGAGGGGCAGCTTTGCCAGGGCCTTCTCTATTTTTGACTTTGCCACTACCCTGGTCTCGGTTGTGGATGGCAACTCTAAACTTTCGGGAGGAGATGATGCAGATGCTTCAGACATGGTTGTAAGATGAAGTCCAGACCTGCGAGACAAAGCGACCATCAGAACATATTTATCAAAATAACATAGTAACTCCGGGGTCCAGAGATCTTACCACCGTGATGTTTTGCCTTTCCTGAAAAGTTAGTTTTACGCATACGTACCCGAAAAGAAGAACACAAACTTAGTATTTTTATTATATCTTCGGGCCCGGGAATTTTTATCACACTTGACGAAGACATAGGATGAATGGTGGAAAGAGGTCTGAAGCCCGGAGAAAGGACCATTAGCAAAGAAGAATGTGGAAGTAGGTCCACGTGGACACCACATGCGCTGGCATTGAATGGATGTGATGGCACTGGCGGTGGAGCCAACTATTTGAACGCGCGAAAAGGGAAAGCCACTTGGCCAAAAGTAATTGTGTGCATGGGAAATAAATGAGGCCCTGATAGCCTTGATGGAGGAGAGAGAAAATTTCCTGTTTGAAACCGGCTAAGAGCCAAGTTTCAAACAGGTGGTTTTCTACCTCGAAGCAAGCTTGGAAGCGAAAAACTAGAAGCAAGGGTGACTCGACCAGCTCGTCGAGCCACCTGAAAGGATATACAGAGAGCCAAGGGGTATATACATGGAACGGAGGAGATATACAAGGGTTACCTACAGAAAAAAAACATATATACAACTTTATACACACGGAAAGACTCCTGCGAGAAAAACTAGACAAAGCTGAAACAAGAATATACAACTACTTACATTATGTTCAAGCTATTTACAAGCTATTTATGGACTATTTATAGACTGTCTACATCTGCACAGAAGGTGAACAACCTTCTGGCAGAGCCGAGCCGCCAGCAAGCGGCAAAACCAGAAGACCAAATAAACAACAGAGAAACAAAGCAAGCGAAAACAAAAATAGGCAAACCCACAGAAAACCAGAAAATGAAAGCAAAGTGAAGAGTTGGGAAGCAGAGAGACCAACCTGAAAATGCAGAAGGTGGAGGAAGGGAAAGATTACCAGGAGAACTCTGCAACAACTTTGAATTTTCAAGCCATCAAGATCACCACCGCGAAGCACTAGCGTACGTCTGAGAACAGTAGAAGGTGTTAAGCTTTGATTATCACAAATTTATGTGTAACTGCTCTACTAATCTCTTTGAAAATCGCTCTATTTCTCTCTAAGTGCTCGAAGATTTTAATCGCCGTAAATGCAAAAATGACAGGTGAGTCTATTTATTCCCGAGGTAAAAAAAACAATCCTCCTCCCTCTGGAGATTTTAGGTCTAGCGCAACCTCCAGACTCTGGGCCCGGGGATTCCTTACAATGATGTTCTTAATACTTAGGAACATCATCGCAAAAAATCCTCGAGTTTGAAATCCAGCTTCCTACAAAAGATGACCTCCGGGATCCGGGATCCCGGAGGGAAAAAACAAACCAAGAAAACAACACACACTGGGGAAGAAAACCCCGGAGAAAGAAAGCAAAAAAAAAGAAAAGAAAGACAAGGCAAAGCCGCAGCAAAAAGCAAAGCAAAAGAAAAAAAAGGGGGACCCTACATTTTGCACACAAAATGTAGGGACGGGGATGCAGGGCATAACAAATGGCGACTATCTGGGACAAATGCCTTAGTGCATTTGAGAACCATAGAATCTGTGGTTAGCACACCTGGAACAAATCGTCCTCCCGAAGCGTTTGACAAACAAAGAGCAGCATATCTGAGAGAACCTGACCACATAGGAGTCAGTCCGTAGCCCTTCATCAGTGGTGTCGTGTGTGCTTTGGAAGGAAATCAAGCTGATGACCTCTTGAGAGGAATAGAGAGGCGGTACTAATTACATCGAACCAGTCATCAATTTGATTGCTTTCCTCCGGAGGCCAGAGTTTCATCCCGCTTTTCTTCTTATTATTTTATTGATTTCTAGGTGGGGAAGGCGGTACTTCTTTCACCATTGAGCCTAAGCTTAGCTAAAATTCAAATGGTGGTACTCCTTTCACCTATCCACAACTCCAGACCCAGAAGGAATTTCTTTGGATTATCAGATGTGGATCAACCAACCAGTACAGCTGATCTACCCTCGACGTGTCTAATTACTTGTTCCTTATATTATTATTGTTCACTAATTGCTAGACTCCCGGAGACAACACCCAATGGAGATTGCTCAAAAATGTGCCATATCCTGCAAAACAATCCTGGAGACCGGGTTGATTCCACCGTGATAAAGATAGATTCTAAAGTTCACCATGCCGGAGGCCAGAGTTATGCGAAGCATTCCAGTTCCTACAAGATGGGACAAAACACTGGGACCAAAAGAAAGCCGAAAGCAAAAATAAAGACAAAAAAAACAAAAGAAAGGGGGAGGCTACCCCAAAGGACAGCCAACAAGACTATTTACAGGGAGGTATTTACATATAATTCAACTTTGGACAAACTTACCCTTACTCGAAGTAATGCTTGAGAAACTGCCCATTAACAGGCAATGCGATAGGTTCTCCAGCCAAGGTGTTAAGGTGGTAAGTATTTGCCCCGTAGATTTTTGAGATTAAGTATGGTCTGAGCCAGAGCCGTTGGAACTTGGTGTGCTTTCCTTTCTTCTCTCGGGCCTTATCCCACAACAGGACCAAATCCGAGATTTGAAAAGCCTTGTATTGGGCTCTTCTGTCAAACCATCATTTTACTACTGCTTGATGATGCGCAAAGTGTTCAAGGGCCACGTCTCACTGTTCTTCCATTCACATCAAATTCAAAAGTCAAACCTCCACAATGTTGTCCCTGTTGTTGAATTCTTGCATAAACTGTAAAACTAGGATCTGTAAGTTGACTGGGAATACAGGGTTCTAACCATAAACTAGGTGGAATGGGGATGTCCCCAGGGTGGCTTTAATACGAATGCCATCCGCCCAGAGGGCGAATTTCAATTTTTGGTGCCAATCCCGGGGGTTGTGTTCCAATAGATGTTTCATCACCTCAAGTAGATTCTTGTTTGTTGATTCAGCAACGCCATTTCCCTGAGGATAATAGTTACTATAGAACTTCAGTGTGATCTTTCAGTTGTAGGTCTATTCGAGTAATTGTGTAGAAGAAAACGCCAGACCATTGTCACATACCAAAGAAAAGGGCATTCCAAACCTTGTGACGATGTTTTCTTCCAAGAACTTGATAACTACGTCCACCGTGTTGTTTTTACAAGGTATGGCTTCAGACCACCGAGTGCAGTAATCAGTATCAGTCAGAATGTATCGGTGGTTGGCAGACAAGTTGGGGTTGATCTCCCCGATGAAGTCAAATGCCTACTGGGCAAAAGGTCTAGCCTCGTAGACTGGTTGCAGAGGCATGGCTGGGTTACGCTCATGATGTGCTGCAGTTTGGCAAGTATGACATTTTTTGACATGAGCGTAAACATCCTTGAAGATACAGGGCCAATAGTATCCGGCCTGAAGGATCTAATGGGCAGTGTCGTCGGCTGAACCATGCCCGGTTCCAAACTGCCCATGGAATTCATAAATTATTTTTACAGCTTGGTCCCTATCAATGCACTGGAGGTACACTCCTTCGTAGTTCTGATGGTAAAGCGCAGAGTTTTTGATCATGAAATGGGCACTTTTCATCCACAGGGCACGGTGTTTGTGGGGAGGTAATCCCTCTGGGCATTTTTTGTTTAGCAGCAAGTACACCAGATCGGTATACCATGAATCCTGGGTAATGGACTCCACTGTATAAGTGTGACATTCTACGTGGGGAATCTCTTCTGCTATTGTTCGACTTAGTCCCTGGCCTCAGACTATTTTCATGGGCTACATCTCTAAATCGTGTTCCTGGAGGATGGCCATCCATTTCCCCCGTCTCTCACCCAACTCACTCTGCATCAGCAGAGATTTGACAGCCTAGTCTAGGATTACAGCATGCACTTTGCTCCAGAGAATATAATGCCAGAATTTATTCATGGCGCAAACTAGAGAAAAAGCCTATTTTTCCAGTGATGAATACCGGACTTCAGCATTCTTAAAGGGGGAACTCATGAAAGAAATTGGTCATTCCTCCCCTTTAACCTTTTGGGTTAGTACTATCGCGGAAGAATGCGGTGAAGAAAACAAGTATATGTAAAACGGGAGGGAATAGTCCGGACTAGCCAGGACAGGTGCCTCTGTTATCATCTATTTAATCTGGGTGAACACCCATTTTTCTTCAGGACTCCACTCAATCTTGGTATCTTTTTTCATCATTTCATTGAGTGGTTTAACTATTTCTGTGAATCTTGTGATGAATCGGCGCATGAAGTTGATTTTTCCAAAGAAGGATCGCATTTCTTTCTTTCTACCAGGCATCTGCAAGTTCAGCAATGCTTCGACTCTATTAGGGTCGATGGATATACCCTTCTTAGAGATGATATGCCCGAGCAGCTTCCCTTCAGTGACCCCGAATATGCACTTCTTGGGGTTGAGGGATATTCCATACCGGCGACATGTTAGAAATGGAAAATAAGTATGCAAAAAAATGAACAAAACCAGGAAAGAATCTAAGCAAGTGAATGCATAAAAGAAATATTACCATAAACAAGGAGAGAGAAAGCTCCAAGATTCAACAAATGAAGGCAAGATATTTGAAAG
>MU228546.1:2585493-2597460 GCA_018584345.1 Thuja plicata
AAGACAGCCGCATTAGCATCTTCGAACGAGACAGTCTTGGGTGGGCGGCTGACTACTTTCGGGTTCCCTAAGAGCTTCAGAAGGGACTTCTTCTACTCAGGACAATTTAAAAAAACCTCCATCAAAGTCATGGAGGTGGTGGTCTGCTCTAACGCCTTCATGATGTCAAATCTCCCTCCTGGGAACTGGTGATTTTCCTCTGTGAGATCTTTTGCTTGGTTAGAGCTAGGACCTTTTGGAGGGGTGGGTCGATCAGTTGCATTACTCCAGGGAGAAGGAGTATCTTTGGTAGGAGGTGTGGGCGTGTAAGCTAGTCCTTTACCCACCTGGCTCCGAGTATTGTATGGGGCCCGTGGGTTGGTAAAGGTGTTGGCCTCAAAGGGCAGAGTGGATTCATCGAAGAATCCTTGTAGTTTGAATTCTTCTTCATCTTCTCCAGAAGTACCGAAGAAGATGGTATCACAGGTGAAGGCACTATGGGTTTTCTCTTAGACAGGGGGCTCCGGGGGAGCGGTATCGTGCGATTATTGCCTGTCCAGCTAGGAGATCATTATGACTTTCTCCAAAGTGGCACAATTCACCTCATTGTGCGAACCTGTATCGTGCAGCCGACACCAATTAGTCATGGGCTGAAATTCTGCGACTGGCATAAAATGGGATGGTCCAGCACCACTTTGGTTGGTGTTTTGGTTTGGAGGCGGGCCTCCAGTGTTAGCGTTACCATTCCACTACTGTTGGTTGGGCCTAGGCCCGTTGTTGAAGTTTCTTCCCCCGATATTGTTGTTCCGTTGGCCGGAGAAGATATTCCCCCTTTGGAAATTTGAATTCTGGGGTGCGTAGGACCCAGCCTTTAGTTGACCTATGTCCATGGTTAGGGTGGACAGCATTCGCCGGAGGGACTCAACCTCGGCGGTCAACTAAGTGTTAGCATCATAATGGAACGGCTGTGGTTGTAGTTGGCTTCCTGGGAAGGAAGTAGGATTAACCAGAGTCGAGGGCTGCAATCCTCCAGCTGCGGACGACTGGAAGAAGGGCACTCCAGACGGTTGTGTCTGAGTCTGTGGTGTCTGCTGTGGCTGATTCCAAGGGAAGACTTCCGGACCCGGTGTCATCTGGGTCTGGGAGGGGTAAACATATCGCGCCTGTTGATCTATCAAAGGTGGTGGGGGATTCACTGCCATTGAGGGGGCAACTATTACCAGATTGGGATTGTAGCCTTCGGCATAAGCAGTTCCGCCGGGGATCATGTTATAGGGTGTGTTTTGTCCAATCCTGCCTGGGGATTTATTGAGACCGCGGGACAACTCTAAGGCCAGGTTGTAGACTTTCGCCAAAGTATCCCAGTCGCCCAGGGCGGTTGTTCTCCAAAGGAGGGTGGCAATGAAAGGGTCCATCGCATTAAGATATGTCTGTATGGTAACGTCTGGCGATGGGACAAAAGGGCCTGTGCACCGCTTTAGGGTACGCTGGAACCTATGGTTGAATGTTGCAAGAGGTTCATTGGGTTCCTTTTTGATGGAGATGAACTAGCTATGGGACCAGGCTGGGTCCACATGTACGCGAAAGGCAGCCAAGAAGGCATCCTCCATATCCTGCCAAGTGTTGATAGAGTTGGTGGGAAGGTTCAAGTACCAGTTCAACTCACTTTGTCCTAGGGACAAGGGAAACATCCGAGTCACAACATCCTCATGTTGGATCCGGTGTCAGTTCATGGCATCTTTGTATGCTTGTAGGTGTTCTTCTGCGGTCTGTGAGCCTAGATGCTCGTATCGTGGGCAAATCTTCTCTGGGTGGGATGGTAAGTCATTGATCGCACCTGAAAAAGTGCCCATTGGGGACCCAGTGTTTTTGAAATATGCAGCCATTAGGGGAACTATATGTCGGGTAGTTTGGGTACTGGTTCCTGGGACCGTCTGGGGAATTTGAGTATTCAGGGGTATGGTAGATCCCCAGACAACAGTGGCTGGTAGGACGTTTGACGTCTATTTCTTTCAAGCAGGAGGCTCAAGTTTGACAAACCTTCCGGGGTTCGGGGCAGATCTAAGGATTCTTTCAAATTTAGCTGGGGAAAAGGACCCAATCCAACTAAAGGCTTGTCTCCTAAAACTACAACTCAGGGAACACTCAAGAGGTGTAAAATAAGAATCTTGGGAGGGGGATGAGTTCATGCCCTCCTTCTAGTGTCAGTTTCTGTTGACGGGGTTTTGCTGACCGGGTCCACCAACAGTCATAAGTTGTCACCAGGTTCTGGGGAAATTAGCCAACTCCGCCTGCAAAGGTTGTCCGAGGGAAATGAATCCTCCGGGACTTCAAGCACCTGGGTGTCGGGTCACGACGGTGCGGGGCTCGGTTGGGAGAGGTGACTGTTTTTGAGGGGGATAGCAGGTTACTTCAACTCATTCCTCTGGAGATTCAGAATAGTAAGAGTTTCCCGGAGCATTCTACACTTAGCGAATAAAATGAAAAAAGATCCTGCAGGGTTAGAAACGTTTATCTAACTACACTCATGCTGAAAAGTCTGAAACATCAACAATACTCTGAAAGACTACACTAAATACTGAAGAAATACACAACCATCAGTTAGCATTTCATCAGTAGCGGAATAAATAGGTCATTAATCTACTTTAACATATCAGAGTAAAGGACATGCAGAACATTAAAACATGAAATACCATTAATTCAGTAGCAGGGACGCTAACAACATCATTGCCAAGAATCCTTCCTTCTTCATTAAAATTTAGTCCAGCAAGCACTGGTGTGTGATACAATAGTGGCTCTAGGGGAACATCTAACTACCAAGAATAGAACAATGGAGCATTGAGCTCTACAAATAAAACTAGAAATCACTTTGCTATTTCTTATGGACAACAAAATCCTCAATTTTTCCGACCCTTGGAAATGGGCCGATTTGCCTATTTATACAACTCTCTAACCCTAACCCTATTTCAGTGTGATTTAATAAAATACAATATCTGGGGGCCGGTACTACCTGCGCCACCCTACAAAAGACCTAGAGACAGAATAGGTCTGCCATGTCAGAAGAAGACAAGAATATACATCGAAAGAATCGGCCTCGAGAAGAGAGCCGAAGAGAAGAAAGAAGAAAGTAGGTCCCCCGGGGACTGAGGCTACATGCCTCATAAATGGGAAATGCGGTGCCCTGTCTCCAACATGCTAGGTGTACCTTTGAACGGTGCCTTGAGAAGACCACCCTATCAGCAACCAATTGCCAAGCTAATGCCTCTTGATGCGTCCAACTACCCTGTGACAGTCTTTATTAACCACCTCTCAAAGTGACCGGTCAACCTCAGGGACTTGGACACAGATCACTTTAAAGAATACAAAATTTTGGATTCGGAACTCTGGGATCTGGGAACTTACGTCCCCAAAAGAATAAAGAATACTTAATGCTCAAATTTCCTCGGTTCCCGGAGAATGCTCAAGGCTGTTTATTATCATTGAAGGCCTGAAGGATGCGGAAAATGCCATCTTCATCAATCTTCCTTAGGCTAGCCCTTTTGTGCCTGGCCACTTCAACTTGTTCCGCCAGGTTTGGAATATTATTTCTGAACTCATCTGCCCTCCTTGTGGCATCATGGCCTTTAAGCACCATTTTGGTTAGTTTTTCCATTTGGGCCCCATCCATCCCCTCCGGGGATTGATACCGAGATGCCATCATTTCATCAAAATTCCCCAAAACTGACTCCTCGGGGGTATAAGTATTTGTACCAAGGGGATCAACCCTGGAAGCTTTTACTATAAATGATTTATACAAATTGGAAGAATACCTCATTGTGTTTACCTTTTCCTGTAAGGACTCTACCAGTTGCTTGGTTACCTCCAATGTGAGGTCCAGTCTGGAGTGCTGAGCCCTTACAAAATCAGATGATTCCTCACCTAGAATTCTGGATTTGGAAATTATGTCTTCCCCCAGGGTGAGGAGCTCTTCGAGCTCTACCTTCCATGCCTGGTAATTCTTGGTGTCACTCTCCCACTGCTCAATCAGTGCTTCTGCCTGTAAAATAATCTGTCGAGCCATATATAAATCTGGGAGAGTGGCCGCTAGGAAACGCTAGGTGTTTCCTATCTGTAGAGTGACCCATTTTTCTACTACCTGGGCCTTCTTTTTCATTCCTGGCAGGGAGTCTATTTCACTCTGTGGTATCTCTTCTAATGCGGAGGTCTATGGAGGGGCAGCATTGAGGGGTCGAGCCAGCTCTGTAAGCAACCCCATAAGGTTTGCATTCTTCTCTTTTTCTGCCTTGAGCCTCTGGGCCTTTTTTTCATATCGGGCCTCCACAGCCCCTGCTGCCTCCTTTAGCAGGTCTACTTTTCCCTACTTTCCTCTTCTACCCAAGGATACCTCTGTGATATTGTAGTCTACGGGGTCTGCGGTCGCTTCATCAGCGTCTGGGGGAGGCATTGCCACTACCACAATTGTTTCTCCGCCCGACCCAGTCCAAAGGGTATGAACTGTCCGGGCCTTCTTTGCTTTTAGCGGGGCCTGAGCCAAGGCCGTCATTGTGGATCAAAATTTCTCCGTGCCAGATAGAGGTCCTGCAAGTTATAACATTTCAATTCATTGTCTGCCTCTCTCACGGTGTCCAGAATGCAGGTGTAGTTCCCATAGGAGATTGGGAATGAAACATTGGGGACCTTCTTGAGGGCCAAGAAGGCATGTAATTCCATCATCTTCCGGCAATATTCCAGCAACATGATCTTGTCCCCGCAATGCTTGGGCAACAAGTACAGTTTCCCGGAGAAGCCGGTGACCCTAATGTATGTCTGCTGCTAGAACTAGATATAGTAATTCCCATAACTACTAACCAATTTCATCGCCTCAGTAGACAGGCGGTATCCGGCATCACGGGTGGGCGTGAGAAAATGGTAGTAAACGAAGGAGTCGTTTACCCGGCAGTAACTGGGGAAGCTGGCTTCCCATTGAATCTGTGGGAAATGGTCCCACGATGCTTTCTATCCTCAGCCAATCCCGAGAATGCCATCTGTAAGTAGGCCATTGGAGTGGGGCCTCTGTTAGGCCAAAGCCCAGAAAACATAAGAAGTCATGTAAAACTTCTTCTTCTCGTTCAGCTGCAGGAACTAGGAGTCGACATGATTGGAGATAATGGTCACCCAGTCGAAGAATTCTCCCTTAATGGAGATGCCCAGGAGGAAATAGTACATCCATTTTGCAAATTTATGGGCGGAGGGTTGCCCAAATACCTGGGCCAATGCTATCATCCCCATTTGGATGCTTTCCTTGAATTTGGAGTGGGGGATATCTATCTTCATTCTTTTTAGATCCCTCTTCGGGACCTTGAGCTAATTGGTGTTCATGTACACCCGGGCAGCATCCTCCAGTTGGTTGAATTATTTCAAGGTGTCAATCCTTGTGACCACCAAGGCCCTGTCGAATTGCGGGATACCCAGGCCTTCTTGGAAAGTAACTGGGTCAAGGGACACCAGTGGAGTGGGGAATCCCGTGGGTTCTGCAGCTACTAACATAACGGCCCAGACAGAAGAGTTGTAGTTGGCCGCCAGAGTGAGAACAAGCTTGGGAGACTACACAGAGCATGGGAAGCAAGCTGCCCAGAGAATTCTGGAACCTCCGATGTTGGTTGCAATTTTGTCTCTAGCTTGCCGCTGGATGTGCATTATCTTTACTAGGGCCTGCATTTCCGCCCAGGTCCCGACGCTGGGGTCGGTCATCATTTTTACCTTGGACTCAATCTTTGAGCCCACAATCTCCTCACCCTAAATAAACTTCATGGTGAGGGGCAGCTTTGCCAGGGCCTTCTCTATTTTTGACTTTGCCGCTGCCCTGGTCTCGGTTGTGGATGGCAACTCCAGACTTCCGGGAGGAGAAGATGCAGATGCTTCAGACATGGTTGTAAGATGAAGTCCGGACCTGCGAGACAAAGAGACTCTTAGAACATATTTATCAAAATAACATAGTAACTTTGGGGTCTGGAGATCTTACCACCGTGATGTTTTGCCTTTCCTGAAAAGTTAGTTTTATGCATAAGTACCTGAAAAGCAGAACACAAACTTAGTATTTTTATTATATCTCTGGGCCCGGGAAGTTTTATCACACTTGACGAAGACATAGGATGAATGGCAGAAAGAGGTCCGAGGCCCAGAGAAAGGACCATTAGCAAAGAAGAATGTGGAAGTAGGTCCACGTGGACGCCACGTGTGCAGGCATTGAATGGATGTGATGGAACTGGCGGTGGAGCCAACTGTTCGAACGTGCGAAAAGGGAAAGCCACTTGGCCAGAAGTAATTACATGCATGGGAAATAAATGAGGCCCTGACAGCCTTGATGGAAGAGAGAGAAAACTACCTGTTTGAAACCGGCCGAGAGCCAAGTTTCAAACAGGTGGTTTTCTGCCTCAAAGCAAGCTTGGAAGCGAAAAACCAGAAGCAAGGGTGACTTGACCAGCTCGTTGAGACACCCGAAAGGATATATAGAGAGCCAAGGGGTATATACATGGAACGAAGGAGATATACAAGGGTTACCTATAGAAAAAAAACATATATACAACTTTATACACACAGAAAGACTCCCGCGGGAAAAACCAGACAAAGCTGAAACAAGAATATACAGCTACTTACATTATGTTCAAGCTATTTACAGGCTATTTACGGACTATTTATAGACTATCTACATCTACACAGAAGGCAGACAACCTTCTGGCAGAGTCAAGCCGCCAGCAAGCGGCAAAACCAGAAGACCAAAGAAACAACAGAGAAACAAAGCAAGCGAAAAAAAAAATAGGCAAACCCACATAAAACTAGAAAATGAAAGCAAAGCAAAGAGGGGGGAAGAAGAGAGACCAACCTGAAAACGTAGAAGGCGGAGGAAGGGAAAGATTACCAGGATAACTCTGCAACAACTTTGAATCATCAAGCCATCGAGAACCCCACCGCGAAGCACTAGCATACGTCTGAGAACAGTATAAGGTGTTAAGCTTTGATTATCACAAATTTCTCTATAACTGCTCTGCTAATCTCTTTGAAAATCGCTCTATTTCACTCTAAGTGCTCAAAGATTTTAATCGTGGTAAATGTGAAAATGACAGGCGAGTCTATTTATACCCGCGATAAAAAAAAAATCCTCCTCCCTCCAGAGATTTAAGGTCAAGCGCAACCTCCGAACTCTGGGCCCGGGGATTCCTTATGATGATGTTCTTAAGACTTAGGAACATCATCGCAAAAAATCCCAGAGTCCGGAATCTAGCTTCCTACAAAAGACGACCTCCGGGATCCCAAAGGGAAAAAACAAACCAAGAAAACAACACACACTGGGGAAGAAAACCCCGGAGAAAGAAAGCAAAAAAAAAGAAAAGAAAGACAAGGCAAAGCCGCAGAAAAAAGCAAAGCAAAAGAAAAAAAAGGGGGACCCTACATTTTGCACACAAAATGTAGGGATGGGGATACAAGGCATAACAGAATGGTATCTATATCACTCAATCTAAATATATCAAGGAGATACTAAAATTTTTTGGAATGGAAGAATCCAAACCAGTGAGTACACCCATGGCTACTGGACAGAAGCTGAAAAAAGATGATGATACAAAAGAAGTGAACCAAACACTCTATAGGTCAGTGATTGGAAAACTAAAGTATGTTGTAAACAGTAGACCTGACATTTCTCTAGCTATTGGGATTGTTGCAAGATTTTTTTCTAATCCTAAGGAAACTCACATGATGGCAGTCAAAAGGATTCTAAGATATTTGAAAGGAACTGAGGACTATGGTTTATACTACAAAAAGAATGACAAGTTTGAACTCAGTGTCTACACTGATTCTGACTGGGCTAGAAATGTTGATGATAGGAAAATCACTACTGGTGGAGCATTTCTTTTAGGAAATAAATTAATCTCCTAGACAAGCAAGAAACAGAATTGCACCTCACAATCTACAGCTAAAGCTGAGTATGTGGTAGCAACAGTTAACTATTCTAACATTATGTGGTTGAAGATACTACTGAAAGGTATGAAGGAAGAAATCACTAATCCAATTGTCATATATTGTGATAACACAAGTGCTATTAATATTTCTAAAAATCTTGTTATGCACTCAAAGACAAAGCATATAGCTATCAAGTATCACTACTTGAGGGAGTTAGTTCAGAGTAAAGAAGTGAGATTGGATTATGTGAACACCAAAGAACAATTAGCAGACATATTCACAAAAGCACTACCCAAGGATGCTCATGAGTATCTATGAGGTAAATTGGGGGTGATTCCCCTCATTGAGGCTAATTAAGTTCTGTATAGGACTATTGCATCAAATATTTTATTCAGAATATCTGACACATTGATGCACATTAAGTCACACTTTAGAATGCTGGCTAAAGTTGTGAAGTTGAACAAGGACAGAAAAGAAAAATTAGTCATAATCAAGATGACAGAATCAACATGATACTGAAGATCTACATGATAAAGATATTGACATCTTTGGCATTGCTTTCAAAGAGGGAGAGATTACCTATAAGAGGAAGAACGAGAAAGAGAGATTACAAAGAGTGAAAGATTACATAGAGGCAAAAGTTACTATTCAAAGTATTGAAGTGATTATCTACTCAGAGGGAGTCTACAGATGATTAGACACAAATGATTATAGTGTGATTACAGAAATACAGGGAGAAATGTGTACAGATGAGAATCCGAATGAAACTAAAGACATTAATGAAAATTTGTTCATATCAAGGAGCACAGGTGAAATTTTGGATTGGTTGGTAACTATGTTTGTTAAATCATTGTTTTTAAATATTTTGTGTTGCCATCAATGCCAAAAAGGGAGATTGTTGGAAAGTGACAATGCAAGCAATTATTACTTTGTCATTGATGTCAACCCTTAATTGGTGAGACTATTGTGATCTATTTGAGTATCATATCTACTGATGATGAAGAATATTTAACAAGAAGACCAAGTGAATGGTTGAGTTAAGGCAATTCAAAGGGTACTTGATCAGTTGGCACTCTGGCAAAGTAATTTGTTGTTTATATTTCAAAGATAGTTTTTCTAGTTGTTCTGTGCCGAGCAAGTTTGTCTTGTGCCAAGCAAAGTTGCTTGTGACGAGAAAAAGTTGTTCATTGTCGAGCACCATTGAAATTGCCGAGTGAAAATAGTGATGTTGGCCAACTTACATAAATTGGATTAATGATGAGATTTGAGATCTCTGGCCGACTTAGTTAATTTTATTGGGATATGTAATGTTAATTAAAGATTGATCCACATCATTTAATGTATGGTTAACCATAATTAATGCATGGTTTCAAGATTTAATTAGAGACTACTTTTGAGAAGTAAATGAAATGAAAAGATGGAATGATCCATTGGATCTGACCTAACCTAAGATCTATGATCTTGTTTAAGTGACAAAAGATTTATCTGACCTAGACAGAGAGGTATATGATAAACTCAAGGGGTTATTTCACAGTGTGGTGAAGTGGATGTGTATGCAAGAGGTTTGCATAGTTGATTTATTGTTTGGCATGATCTAGCAGAGAAGGCTAAAGGAAGAAGCAAAAAGTTGCATGTGTGATTGCTTGACAAATTTCCAAGTAGATCAGAAGGTTGAAATGACAATGCAGGCTATCCAGTAAGTTAACATGAGAGTTGTAATTAGATCTAAATTTCCAAATTAAGTTGTATGTACCAGATCACAACTGCTGATTACTTTCTTACCATTGTATCAGTTAAATCCTTTAAAAAGGTCGACTTAACACTCATTTGTATAAATCCTCTAACAAGGTGACATTCAGGTGGAATGTTCTAAGTCCTCTAACAAGGCCACTCCTGATAGGGTGATTAAATCCTTTAACCAAGTCACACCTAGCAGTGTGTTATTGTAACCTTTAACAGGGTTGGCTCCTCACATGACATCACTTCAGAAGAGTGAAAACTTGGTAGCATGTTACTCGTGGTTTTTCCCATATTGGGTTTCCACATTAAATACTTGTGTCAACTTATGTGAATGCTTATTGATTTTCTTTACTGTTATGTTTCTGCAAGTTAATTTCAATTGATAGTAAACTACATGATTAAAGTAGTTGACATATGCTACTACTGCCAAGTAGATCTGAAGTAAAAAAAAAATTTATTTGATACATCTAGACCTAAGGATAAATGATTCACCCCTCCCCTCTCAGTTATTCTAAATTCATTCTAACAATTGGTATCAGAGCATTGGTCTCCTGAAAATAGTTTAAAGGTACTTGGAGTGAAAAGATCAAAATGTATAAGAAGGAGGTTCTCAATCTGAACAAAGATAACTTCCCTTCACTGTAGAGCTTGATGAAACTATATTTGGCTGGTATTGGAGATGATGTTAAGCAACTTATTAAACATGCCTATGTACCACCTTCTACTCCTCTCTCAACTGTACAACTAAGAGAAAAGCAAGAGCATAATCAAGCAATGTTGGAGATTGCCTCCTCATTGAGCTATTTAGATTTTGATGATATAAAGAATTGCATAAATGCAAAAGAGATGTGGGAAAAACTTGCAACTGTCTATGGTGGAGACACAAATGTGCTAAGGGCTAAATCAGAAAGTCTAAGAGGTAAGTTTGATGAGATGAAAATGCAAGAAGGGGACAATGTCATTTAGTACTATGGTAGAATAAAAGAAGTTGTAAATGTCATTACAGGGGCTAATGGAACAATTGATGATAATTCCATTATGAGAAAGGTACTGAGAAATTTACTTCCTGTATATGCTATTAGAGTTTCTGCAATTCAAGAATTGAGATGCACTCCTTACAATAATCTGAATCTAGAAAATCTAATAGGTAGACTCACTGCATTTGAAATGTCAAATTATGATAACTATAATCCATAAGGGATTGATTCTTCTTTTAGATCACAGTTGGTTCTCAATAAATCTAAGAGAGGAAAGAAACATGTGGACAGTGACAGTGACACTTCTGATGAAAATCTTGAAGAACTTGAAGCACTTATGGAAAAAAGACTATCCAGAGGAAAAGGAAAATACAAAGGTAAACTTCCTATTATTTGTTTTTCATGCAAAAAATTTGGTCATATAGTTGCTAGATGTCATGAAAAAAATGAAAAAGATGAAAGAAGGGACAACAAATAAAAGGAATACAAAGATAGAAAGGATGACAACGACTTCAAGAAATATAAGGACTACAAAGACAAAGGTAAGAAATCTTGTTATATTGCTGAAGAAACTTCTGATAATGACACTGATAATTCTAATGACAATGATATAGAAGTTGTTTATGTTGCAATAAAAGAAGATTCTAATGATGATGAGAAAACTACACTAATCTCTTATATGAGTAAAAATGATCATTGGATCATTCATAGTGGTTGCTCCCATCATATGATTGGTGACAAAGATAAGTTTGAAACACTAAACCAATGTAAAGGAGGATATGTAAAATTTGGTAATGATTCACCATGTCTTATCAAAGGTAAATGATTGATTAATCTAACTGACAAAATCAGATGTGATGATGTGTATTGGGTTGATGATCTTAAATATAATTTGCTGAGTGTTGCACAATTGAACACTTCTGGTTACAAAGTTTAATTCCATCACAGAAAGGCAAACATCTATGATTCTACTGGAGAATTAGTTGGAAGTGGTGATCAGACCTAAGGTAACTTATTTTATCTAGATTTATCTGAAGAAACATGTTTGTTTTCATAGTACAATGATGTTTGGTTATGGCATAAAAGGTTGTGTCATGTGAACTTTGATAACATGGTAGGCATAAGTAAATTGAAAAAGGTTAGAGGGCTACCTAAGTTAAAGAAACCTGAGAATTCTATGTGTAAATAATGTCAACTAGGAAAGATGAATAAGTCTAGTTTCAAGAGTAAAACACATGTATCAGAGGAAATTCTGGAATTGGTCCATACTGATCTCTGTGGTCCCATTGGAGAAAGAAGCTATTGTGGTGCTAGATACTTTATTCTATTTGTTGAT
>MU228546.1:2597510-2607713 GCA_018584345.1 Thuja plicata
TCTGGAATTGGTCCATACTGATCTCTGTGGTCCCATTGGAGAAAGAAGCTATTGTGGTGCTAGATACTTTATTCTATTTGTTGATGATTATTCAAGGATGATGACTGTAATGTTTCTCAAAGAAAAAGATTATGCATTCCAGTTATTTAAATGATACTTAGCTAAAGTTGAAAAGGAAATAGGCAAAAGTTTGAAATGATTAAGATCTGACAGAGGTGGACAATTTATTTCTAATGAGTTTAACAGGTTTTGCAATAACCGAGGCATAAAGAGATAGATGTCCGCACCCAGGACTCCTCCACAAAATGGTATTGTTGAACGAAGGAACAGATCTATCATGGAATGTGCAAGAAAATTAATGATGGAGAAAAATGTTCAACAGAAATATTGGAAAGAAGTTGTAAGTACTGCAGTCTATACACTGAATAGAGTTCAAGTCAAGAAAGGTACAAATGCTACACCTTATGAACTTTGGTATAGTTATGCACCTAGTGTAAAGTATTTTAGAGTATTTGGAAGAAAATGTTTTATACTGAAGGACAATAGAAATGGAAAACTAGATGCTAAAGGTGAAGAAGGCATATTCCTTGGTTATTCAATGAAAAGCAAAGCTTACAAATGTTTGAATACTAATACTAACAAAATTTTTGAGCTATAGGTTGAGAGACAAGGAGCCTAAGACTTTGCATCAAGATTTTAGGACAACAATAGATATTGAAAAAAATGCCAAGTATGGATTAACAAAGAACCATTTCTCTAGAGGGATTTTCCAGAAAAATACGTTTGCGAATGGACAAGAGTACTGTGAAAATTTTGCAGCTCCAAGTAGGTGTGTTGATACCTCTGTTTTGGTTTATAATTAGGTCTTGAATTCATATTTGAATATATGTATGGTTAATAATCCTTCATTGCATAAGAAAGAAACTTCTAATGAAGATAGAAATACATATGTAGAGGAAAAGGTAGCAATGAATGATGTTTGAAATACTAATGATGATGACTTGCTCAATGAATCTTTCCCTTACAAAGTTATATCAGAAACACCCTCTCATTTTGATCCTAGATGCAATGATACTAACAATGTTTTGTATGCTGAAGAGGATGTATATGTTTTACACTCTTATGAGGATCAAGAGGATGCTAAAACCTATGTCCCACAAGAGAATGATATGTTGGAGAATGTTGATCTGTTGTGTGAGCCTAGTATAATATGGGAAGATAAGAGCATTCAGGGAAATGAATGAAATCAACATGTGGAGGTAAAGGTATCTTCACCAATTCTAAAAATAATGTTTTACATCAGCATGATACAAATGAATTTGATATTAAGAGCTTTGAAGTGGATTTGGTGTCAAAACTTAAGGAAAGAAGGATAGTAAATGATGGTTTTCCTTGTGAGATAGAGTATGATACTATATTGCAACTTTATCATGATATTATGGATGAAAATCTGAGTGAAGATCAGTTAGTTGAGTCTTTTCAGTCAAAGGGTAATGTGCTAGATGAGTGTGTTTTTGAAATACCTTCATTTAATGATGATAAATTGAAGCATATGGTTTGTTTGTGTAATGAAAATATTACACATGATGAGAAACTTAAGGATGATTGGTGTCCTTTCCCATCTCCTCTTGTTTAAGAAGGTAGTATGAATTTGTCATCCACTTCTTTGCCTAATGATAGAAGTGTTGAATCTTCTTATAGTGATATCTCTGATTTTGAATCATATGCTGAAAGTGATTATGACAGTAGGGGTACTAATGTCTTCAAAGTTTTAACTAATGATGAATTTGATGAGGACATTAATATTGATCAGCTATCTATTTGTTACCATGTTCATATGGGAAAAAAACATGGTGTCATTAATCCATTGTTTGAGGAATGTTTTGAGTTTTCAGATTTGGGTTATTCTGATTTTAATGTTGAAATGTGTCAATATGCAGTAAGAAATCAGATTGTATCTCTTCCCAGACTAAAAGTGGTTTTAAGTTTGAATGTGCATTTGATGAGTCCATTGTTCCATGTAGTGAGCAGGACTATGATGATGATCAGCTGACCCCTTGTAACCATGTGAGTAATTTGTAAGTGGAAGTGGTTTCCAATCCATGTTTTGAGGAACATGTTGAGTCTTTCCATTATGAAGTCTTTCAAGATTTTGATATCCATGGTCTATGTGAGTATGAGTCATTTAGTTTCTTTATGGATCATCTAGCTAATGAAGGGGTAATGAAAGTGGATTTTGATGTTTCTTATGGTAATGCATTTCCTCATTGTCATGGTTCACATTTTCTGATGTTTGTTGATGTGAAGGATGAGTTTCATACTTTTGGTTATGTTGATTCTGATGGAAGAACTTCTAAAGGCATGAAAGGAATTGTGAATGAGGTATTCTTCATTTTTATGATTCCTTATGAATTTGAACAGTAGCGATACAAGTACATTTTCATTCTGATATTTGTATGCCAAGAAGAAAATCAGATTTTTGATAGAGGCAAGTGCTAGTTTCGGTTGTGAAAAGGTTTGAGGATTTTTGTAAATAATGTACATGTTGTATAGTAATTTTCCCTTCAGTTGTGTTTCTTCCTTGATTTCAATAAAAAATTTCCTATTTTGGAGAGAAATAAGAGATTCAAGAGAGAAAAGAGAAATATGAGAGAAAAGAAAGTCTGATTTGTTTTTGGGGTGGTCTTCTTCTACCCATGAGATTCTGAAAGTCATCTACATGCCCGCATAGGGCACACATCCTCAGTTAGAGCCACTGTTGGAACTCCAAAATCTAGATGCATTTTGGAGTGACCATGCTAAAGATTTCCCTAAGTTTAAGTTGGTTCCCTAAAAATCTTTTTAAGGCCTATTTTGGGTGCTTGTAAACGGTGACCTGATGATTTTCATGATATACCACTCAGGGAATGGTCTCAAGACCTTTTAGTCAGCAAGTATAGTGGGTTCTAATTCTTAGATTTCATTTTTGGAGACAATTGTTTAGAGGTGTTCACCTAGATCTGCATTCTGCATATTGTCTGATTATAGTAAATGACCTACTTTGCATACTTGCATCTTTGACCTAATAGAGTGTCATGATATAAGGATGGGTCTAAGGTTTTTTAGGCATGAGAGTGAAACTATGTTTCCATTTTCAGATCCCCATGAGTTCATTTTCACATTTTGTTGAAGTCATTCCATTTGTAGTTAATGCTGATTCTCAGAATGTGAAACTCCAGAATTAGGAAGTTGCTGACTTTGAGGTCTTACAAGTTTACACCCGATAGAATAGAATAGAAAATTGAATGCTCCCCTATATTTTAGGCATGGAAATTTGGTACCATGAATATTTTTAGGCCATGATGAATCTGTTTTCCCAGTTTGTTAATCTGATTCCGTTTGCAATTTCTAAAAATTTAATGGAGATTATTTGCACAGTTTGGTTGGATGCCCTGTTTGTGAGGTTATATCTTGAATAATGTGATTGGTCATATCAAGAAAATGGTGCTCCTAAATTGTAGACCAAATTTACCATAATTTTGCAAGGTCTCAGATCCTGAGGGTTTTGTATGCACACTTCTTCGGGTGCTTTTCATTTGCAGAAATCATTATTCCTCATTTTTTTGTTTTCAGTATTTCCAAGTGGCTACCTTTGAGGTGCTCCCAAATGTGACTGCTTGATCATCATGAGTTTTCCTTTTGGATTCATGTTCTCCATATCAAATATTTCCAATATCCAGAAGGTTGGGTCTTCAGGAAGTTGCTTGACTTATTTTGAAAGTCGAAACCATATGCATTTCACTGTTATTTGACAGGGTAATTTGCAGAATTATTTTGAAAAGGCAACTTAAATGATTAAAATCTTTGGACTTGTTGGTTTTCATCATTTTTTACTTTGTAATATGGAATAATGTTAACCATGGAATGCATATTCCCAATGCCACATTCCATTTACTTTATTTCATCATTTTTTAAGGCCAGCCGTAGAGGCCAGATATCATTAATGAGTTAAACTTGCAAAATGTGAAAAGTCATTAAAAGCACCGTCACTTCAATGCTTCATTGTCCATTTGTAGTGGATCATTTTTAGATGATTAGGGTTACAATAATTCACTACAAAAAGGGGTCTCCATATATAACCTCGTTGTTGGTGATTTTAGTGCAATTGTCAATTAGGGATCTATTCCAGTTGATGGGTTTCTCTTTTCGGGACATTCACTATAAAAAAGCATCAATATCTCTATAGATAAATAGCAAATCAAAATGAAATATAATGTTTATCAGTTCTCATCCACACTTAAATGTCCCACTTGTTGAATCCAAGTAATTTCTATCCCTACATAGCAATCAAAAAACATTAGAGGACAACCTATCATGGTAATGAAGTAAATAAAAATTGCAGAATGATTCATATAAATACTGTGATGATCATCCAAGGAAAATTGTAAGTCCAACTGCATATGTTATTATAGGTACACTTCATGTAAGCATCCCTCCATTGGAGGCAATATATGAAGATTTGGGAAATCATGTTATCCACCATTTTAAAGGAAGAGGTTGCGCCAGGAGTGCAAAAGTCTATGCCAAAGACAACTATCTCTAATGCCAGTGCATTTTTTTAGATCCATCGTAGGAAATGGATGCCAACAAGATGACTTTGCAATGTTTATTAAATGTGAATTTCCATGTTCAGAGGATGAATGGTTTTAAACTTTGGAACCTTGGCAAATGCAAACAATGCATATTTATAAGGAGAAGCTTGTGCAGATTTAAAAGGTTTAAAATAAATTTCAAGCTAATGCAATTGGTAGGTGAAAAGCCATATCCACAACCCTTGCCAATTCATGCCATGCCAAACAAACCAAAAGCTAGGCAACGTTTTGAAAAGACCTGTGTAGGAAGTATGGAGGCAGTGCTATTTTATATTGATTAAAATTTTAAACTAATATAACTTGCGCAAAAAATAATGCAAAGTAATATGAAATGGTAGGCAGGTCATTGCAAGAGGAGTTTGAATACTCCAAAGTCAAATGCACATAATAGTAATAAATCCACGCATTGATTGGGGGGAAGCTCCTGCACATAGCAGTAAAAATGTTAAAACATACAAATGTATTGTTTGCGCAAACATGAAGGAGAGGTGATGTGCTAAGAGCCAAAAAGTGAGTGAATTGAATCCAAAGGTCTACACAATGCACAATATTAGTGAAAAGGATGAAGCAGCTACGTAACCCAAGCATGTCTTGCACATGAAATTTTGAAATAATGGTTTTTGTTTTAAATTTTAAACTAATGAAAGTGGGCTAGTGTTAATGCCAAACTCCACAAGCTAGCATAACAGAAGATAGAAAAGCCCACACAAATGCATTAAACATAAAATCTTGCGCAGGATATTATATGAAGTCCCATGCACTTAATAGACAGCCCATGCTGGAGGATGAGAAAAGATAAAGGCATGTCTTCTGAAAGTAGTGCATAAACAAAGCTCAAAGGGTTGCGCATAGTGAAACATTAAATACCACGCACCAGATGAAGGGTGGGTCAGCACTGATAGTAAAATTTTAAATCAATTTCAAATGCATTGAGTAGGTGTAAACTAAAGCCTGCGCAACCAATGTCTGGAGGAGAACCAGTGCGTAGCAGGGAAAAGAAAGAATTTTTGATACAAATTCAGGAAGGAGCTCAACGCATGAAAATGGCTTTTGAAAATTTGAATGAATACTTGCCATATGCTAGAGAACCCTACGTATTTCAATGAATGTAGCACATGGTATGAGATAGAAGAGTCTGTGCTAGTTTTTTATTAGTGAGAGAGCTAGATATATTATCCCACATGTGTGGTGATATAAGATTTCTAATCTTCTTATATGAGAACACGAAGGACACTATGTAAGGAAAGAGCTAGAGATCTCTGGATGACTGCGCAGTGCCTTGGGTGTTTATGACCAATAAGTGGCAAAGTATTTTGGATACAAAAGCTGGAAAAGCCTTAAAAATATTCAGAACAATATCCCACATTAATGGGAAAATAGAAGAGATAAGTGTTTATAATAAATAACACACAGTATCCAATGTGAAGAACAAAGCCCAGAGGCTCTCCACATGTAGGTGGCAGGTGCATTGGGAAGCATGCAAGGAGGACAAACACCCAAATTTTGGTGGGACCCGCAAGGCTAATATGGCAGATGAGTTGGCTTATAGACCTGCAGGTTGGGCATTAATCGCGAGGTGGTCAAAATCAATGGATGAATTAATGGCTTAATGAGAAAGTTGCAAGGAAGATATGATTAAGCCATTAAGCCATTGGGCCACGTGGCACCTCAGACACATGGAAAGATTCAGTGCTGAGTAGAGGTGGTGCTTCCTTAGCCAATCAGAAACTGACACGTGGTGGGCCAGTGTAAACCAGTGTAACATAGGTGGACTAGTGAGCGAATCAAAGGATGCCATGTGGCACATATTAGGTGCCAAGTGGCACAATCTAGTGCACTTTAGAGGCATCAATCAGAGATTGACACGTGGTGCCAAGTGGACTTGCAGAACCAATCGAAGGGTGCCACTTGGCACAATCTTGTAAAATGTGCATATTTAAATGAAATTTAATTTGAATTTATCTCAACAAATAAGAGGTTAAAAATCATGCCATTTGAAAGAGATCCTAGGGTTGACTTAATGGCTTAAGGAAAAGATGCATGACATCTAACCTATAAGGCATTAAGTTTGATTAAAACTTGGCAGAATGAGATGAAATCTGGAAATATGCAATATTAAAATTAAATTTCATCTCATTTCAATAGTCCAACTATTGAAAAAGCAAATAATTTCAAATTCAAATATTTCAAACTATTAAAGGAAATATGCACGGGAAGGCAAAGTTTGATTAATGTTTAAGAGGGAAAATGTTATCCAAAATATGGAGTATCATATATCACCGGAAAGGTCTTGGAATGTGGATTTTGATTTTGCAGACCATTTGAGGGTATATCAAATCAGATTCTTTCAATTTCAATTAGAAGAAGTTGTAGATATTTTTGAGGAATAGACAGGTGTCGGTGACTTATTTTGGTTTTTCTCTCTCCTATATATGGTTTCTTCTCCATTGTAACAATATGTTGAAATTTATGCTGCTATGTAGTATTCTATCTTTGGAGTCTTATTTTTGTGTTCATGGTCTTGTATTGTACAAGTTTAGTTTATTTTTAATGAAAAATAAAGGGAATCACTATTCAAATATCTGTCTGATGTCTTTGTATGCTTGGTTTTAATTCTTGTGTATTAATCTGTAAGGCATGTTAATGCAGCAGTTACAAGGGAGCCGCGGTCTTGTTTTTTGAGTTTCTTTCAAGGAGAGATTAAATCTTGAATGTAAGTTCTGAGAGTTTAGGGTTAGCACATGAATTTGATGTCCTGATATTGAAATGAGAAGAATGAAATTTAAGGCATTTCATTCAGGTTCTTTGAGTTTGGAGTTAGGGTTTTCTGTGTTTGAATGTTTATTTGACTTTGTTGCCCAATAGATAAGGCGCTGGTCCTTTGTTGGTTATGTAGTTTCATCATCAAATCTTTAAATCAAATCATTTTCCCTTTCCTGTTTAAGAGAAAAAATGTGTACAAGTTGCACTGAATAGTGCAATTATGTTTGGTGATTCCTTGTAGAAGTGAATCTAATAGGTTAGCCTTCCTTAGCCCCTGGGTTTGAAGAGAGGAAGGGTGAATATCCTTATTATCACATCTGCCATTTTTTTGCAAGGATTTTTTACTTCTGTTAATATCATGGATTGGATTTCTAAGCTCTACATCGGTTGCAGAAAAAGACATTAGTAGATTATTTCAAGAACCCCTAATCCACTGTAGGATTTCATTGCGAAGCAGTGAGTTTGAAGATAGGTACACCTGCCTAGGTCTATGGATCCTGAAGTGGAAGGAGGATACAATCCTAATTAATTAGTGTTTTTACTTGCTAGAATCAGAAGTTGGGAGTCATAGGGTCAAGCATTAATGCTTATACAGATTCCACAAGAAAGGGCTCTAACACTACTCTTCTCCGATATCCACTTCTTAATACTCTGCGTTGTATCTTATTTTTCATACATACATCTGTTCATCTCTCTCCTTCTTTTTCTCTCTAGTATCCTTAAATAATGATTTTAACTAATCCTTAAAACCCTAAAGTTCATTCAAATGATCATAATTTTATCATCTCATTAGGTGTCAGCTTCAGATAGTTGTCTTTGATGATAAACTTTACCAAAAACCTAAAATTTTCTGACAACTTTCTCTACTTGATGTAAATTTACAGCAATGAAAAACTTAGTAACATCCACGTTATCTGATAGGGGATATTGTCAAGTAAAAATCTCTCCCTTTGGCATTAATGGAAAAATTTCTTACTTCTCTTATATCGGGAAAGTTATTTTTTTACTATACATGCTTCTACTCCTGCTTCAATTTCACTTTTACTTCTCTTGTACTCCTTTGTTGCTTTACTTGTTTTCTTGAATTCTCCCCTTTCTTTAATTCCCCCCCTTTTAACACAATGCCAAAGGCACATAAAAAAAATGATTGCTGGGACCTGCTTAACTATTGTCTTTTCCTTTTGTATTATTATACTTAATCTGTATACTTTCTAAAATTGTGTTCCACTGCTCCTGTATGATTGATCATTGTTATATGTCCTCAAACTTGTATTATTATGTCAATAATTTCTTCATTTGTACTCTTCTCTTCTGTTCTTAATAAAATAGTTGTAGCTTGTATTTTTTTCTCCATTAAGTCCATAATGATTACATTTATAGAAATATCCATTGAATTTTCACTCAGATGATCCAGTGATGGTTGCAGATTTACATTCATATGCTCTATGGCCAAACATTTTGCAGTTATAGAAAAAACCATTTATAGATGTGTTCTCAGAAGGACTTGCTTTCTTTGACAAATGTTTTATGTGTGGCCATATTTTCCACAGTTTTAACATGTAGGCTTATATGGTTTCTTACCTTGTATATCACTTATTTCTCCAAACTTTGATGATTCTCCAATTTCCATAGTGTTGCTGCTAATATATCCCAGACCAATGGTGTCAATAGGTTTCTTCTAACTTTTTAGTTTCTCATTAATCCTCTGCATGCTTTGTTCGAATCTTGTGACTCTTGCATTGATTTATTTTTCAACTTTCAGTTTTTTCTTCAGGTCATCATTCTATTTCTTCAACATTTGATTTTCTATTTGTAGTTGTAAATTCTTGTTACCATTAGTTTATAATAGTTCTCTCTATGTATGAATTTCTCTTCATCATCTTTCCAGTAATATGTCTTTTCCAGTAATTATTTATTCAGCATCTCTCTTTTTTGTTTCAAGAATTCCTTTAGCACTTCCAGTAGATCTTATTCTGTCAAATATTTATGTCATACTCAAGGCTTGACTTTCATGTTCCTTCTTCATTATATTTATTTGATCAAGTTATTCATTGTTGTTTTTCAATATATAGGCAATAGTAGAATCCGTTTCCTTATAATTGATACTTCCTTCCGATAACTTTTCAAGGTCATCAAGGCTCATGTTCACTTTTCCTATTAGGTCTTTTACTTTTGCAAAATATATTCTTAGCTTGTTCTTCAAATCATGAATTTGTTGATTATCATCCTCAAGTACATCCTCTAACTTTTTTTTATACCTATAGCTTTATATTGTCCCAAATCTACTCAAAGTTGTTAAACTTTTCTTCTTGAAAACCATATGCTATAATACCAGTTGTTGGAAAGATCTAGGTAAGGGACTGACAGAGGGGGTGAATCAATTCCTCAAACAATTAAGACTTAAGCCCTATCAATCTAAAACTTCTTACTCTTATGATTAGCAATACTGATATCTATTCTAACTTTAACCGATAAGTGCTTGTAACATTAACCAATAACATATTACTAATAGCTTTGAAAATTAGGAAACAAAAACATTCAGATACTCAACACAATATTTTGGTATCACAAAAACCCCTTGGTGAGAGGGAAAAATTGTGGTGGGGATAACACTTATAATTCCTTACTACAAAAATAAGGTGTCAGATTAAGAGCTTACAAAAGCTATCATCTTTTGAATGATTTACCCTGTTACGAGTAACTATTACCCTATTAGGAGTAACTAAAGTCATTTTAAATACTATTTCCATGCCCCGCCAGGGAACCCAGGAGGACAAGACAACTAACTACTAATATATATATATATATA
>MU228546.1:2654029-2670882 GCA_018584345.1 Thuja plicata
TAGATACTATAGAGTTCCCTTAAACCCATCAAATATTTTCATAGTTAGCCTAATAATTTTCTATAAGAACTCTTTTTTCTTTAAATATAATTATTTTCCATGGTCATTAATGAAATTTTAGTTATTTCTTAAGATTCGCCAATATTTTCTATAAAAAATTTATGATTAAAAAATATTCGCCAATACAAATAATTTGTTTTCGCAAAATATTGAGAGATTAGCCAATAGGAATTAATTTTTTAAAAATAAAATAAAAGATTTGCCAGGATTTTATATATTTTTCTAGAGGGGGGTTTCTTAAAGTTATCCCTGGCTGTGAAAAGAATTCTAAGATATCTGAAGAATACTGAGGAATTTGGCTTATGGTATAGAAGAGAAGGCAAACTTGAACTTAAGGTGTTTACCGATGCTGATTGGGCTGGAAATCTTGATGACTAGAAGAGCACAACTCATGGAGCATTCTTTATGGGTGACAGATTTGTCACATGGATTAGTAAGAAGCAAGGATGCATCTCTCAGTCTATTGCAGAAGCAGGGTATGTTGCTACTGCTACAAATTGCTCAAATATTGCATGGATCAAACAATTGCTGGAAGGTATGCATATGAAGATCTTAGAACCAATAATTATCTATTGTGATAACATCAGTGCAATAAACATTTCCAAGAATCCATTCATGCATGCAAAGACTAAACACATTGCCATCAAGTAACATTATTTGAGAGAACAAGTTCAAGAAAAAGAGGTGATACTTGAGCATGTGCAATCAAAAGAACAATTAGTTGATATCTTCACCAAGTCACTGCCCAAGGATAAATTTGAGTACTTGAGAAAGAGACTAGGGGTCTAACCCTTGTCTACTAGTCAGTAAAATGACTGAAGGCTGTATCAACCTACATATTATCAGAATATCATTCATGTTGATGCAAGAAAAGAGATGAACTTCAAAGATACATCTATATATAGAGAGGTATATATTAGAACCGAGCACCAGAGAATATTGTGGTATTGCTGATGGATAAGGGAAATTCAAGGAATATATTATGGATGGAAAGAAAATGATTGTTTGATATGAATGTCAAATATTTATAAAATAATTGTTTGTCATTGTTGTCAAAGGAAGAGAGATTATCCATATTATCACATCTTTTTGGAAAGAGAGAAAGGTTATCCATTATCACATTACTCCAACATGGAGAGATTATATCATAAGGGAGAGAGAAGTTGTATAAAAGATTACACAAAGGGAGAGTTGTTGACAAGAGAAAAAGACATCACAAAAGAGAGAATAGTCAAAGGGGAGAAATTGACACAAGAAGAGGACTCAACACATCAGAAGACAAAGAGCTGCAAGAATCAAATCTAAGCTAAAGCAGAGCTTACTAGAGATTAGACATTTATTGGTTATCAAATGAATGGTAGTTTGATGAATCTCAACTGTTGTATTTCATATTGTATTAGAAATAGTATAGTGTGATAATATAGTATGTTGCCATCAATGCCAAACGGAGAGATTGATGACATGTAATTGATTGAATGTTTGATAATGTTAAGTTGAAGATAATGCAAGGAATTAAATCAGTTGATGGTTTGTATTGTCATTGATGTCAACTTGATATAATCTGTACGTTCCTGTACATAATGCCAAAGACTTCAGAGAATCAATGGAACAAAGGTTATGCTTTTAGCAATACATAAAAGTCATGTATTCACTAAGTGAGGGTCATGTATTCCAAAAAAAAATATTATAGGTAGGGTCGGGAGATAATATTACCTACCACCACAATTAAAAACATCAGGTATCTTTTTACTTTTTACTTTCCTAGAGATAGCAATGTCATTTATCAACAAGAAGATCACACACACAAGTATAAGGAATTCCTTAAAATAATATTTATAAAAAGCATCCACTTAACACATCATTGATCTCAGAATGCAAAAAAATAAGTTATAATATAACTCAATCATAGAGGAATAGGTGTACCCTTATAAGGCAATGTAACATAAATACAAGAAACATAGTCTTCATTTCCTTAGATTCAAATTTTGCTACCATACAGATGAAAACAAAGGAGATAGAGATTAAAAAAATTCAATGTTATGCATAGGTGAGGTATGAGTCCCAGAGTTCCTAGTGTGGAACCTAGGGCTCTGATACCAAGATGTCACGCCCCACCAGGGAACCCAGGAGGACAATCCAACTAACTACTAAGAGATGTGAATATTTTTTTTATCAATGAAATATCAGTACTACTCTAAGTCCTCACAAGTTCCCTAATAGTGTTATTCAAGCAAGATAATATAATCTAATCATTTGACCATTAAGGCATTGATTGATTAATATAAGTTTGAAATTCATTCCTTTACTCTTAATATTAAGTTACATGCATAATCGTACCACCAATCCTAATATTTTAACATTCATCCATGTGAGTTATCCTTTACTAAACTTATGTCATTATTTACACTATTCATTAAGAATTCAGGTGAAAGATAAACATTTGATGGATATACAATGCTCTATATACTTTATTATTTCATACACATTTGTGAAACATAGTAACCATAATCCAATATTAGATTCTATAGCTATTTATTCATAGATTCATTAACTCATAATAGTTTTCCACAACCATACATGAAGAGATAGCACATTCATTCAGAAATACATTATTTCATATTAAGTCTAGATCATTTATTATACCAAAAAGTAATAAAAGATACGTGCATAAATACCCTAAACAATTATCTTTTCATATTGATAACATATAATATTTCACTTTCCTTTTACCTAGATCTACCCATTCCCTTATAAATTTCTTTGGATTACATTGATATACAACATATAATCAGATCCAATGATTTACAAGATATTTCTTTTACAATAATGAACATACATAAGTACATCTTTACATATACATTAAGAAGTATTCAAAACTGAAAAATCCAGAAGGAATAGGATCCAAGAAGATCCATATGACCATGAATAGTACCTCAATATAAATATTAACAACCCAACCACATGGATCCATAAATATTCCACTCCCCCGTTCTAGGAGACAGAGACCAAGATCCACGCAAGAAGGTAACAACTAGGATATTCCTAAGGAGAGGATAGTGTTTGTCCCAAAAAAAAACATAAATCAAGAATACAAGAAGATCAAAAAGACATAAAACACATTGGTAGGAACTCTAAGACACACACTAGGTGAGTGTCATCACATATCCCTCACCCCTTGGGTTATCCTGGTAAGCCGCTCTAGGCCCCGACCCCCAAGTAGGCACATGGGGATCATAACATCTCTCATAGGGATGAGACTATTCAATTGTCCTATCGCAATAGCACCTTCTCCCACTCCCATACGTAGCCTATACTAGCACTACTAGCATGGGTGAGGCTTATCTTAGTTAATGTGTATTACCCCTTCCCATAACTTTATTAATGTTTTCACTGGATTAAATAACTCACCAGTGAGTTATCCTGGCACTAGCCACTTAGGGCCCCGACTCCTAACTATGATCCACTCACCTAGTGTTCTTAGGTTCCCTACCTCTAAAAAACATCATCATTGAACATAAAGATAAGTACTATAGGTACATAAGTGTTTACAAAATGATTGAGTTTAGAAAAGAACTAGTTGTCTTGAATCCTTTAGACAACCCTAAACTGCAATTAAGTACATAGATAGATAAAAATCATCCACATTGCATCAAATATATCAAAAGGGATTCTCAACAACATAATAACATAATGAAACTCATAAAAACATAAATTTTAACATCATAGTAACCTAGGATTGGGTTTAGGGGATCACTGTTTGACCCTAGTCCACCAGACAATCTTAAACCCTAATCTGGCATTCAAGATGGTAAATAACACATAGAAAGACATCAAAATGTAGAAAAAATAAAAATTTATACAAAACCATATAACCAGTTCCTTTTGGTACCAGCTCAAACCACAACACATCATAACGAGATCATATTGTAGAAAACACGCTGATTCCTGAAATTTTGCTAAGTCTAAAATTTTCTAAACCCTTCAAAATCTAAAATCTTTATTTGAACTCCTAGGAGGCTAAAACCACTCTCAAAAATCCTAGAAGGTATTACATAAAATTTAACTTAAATTATAAGGAACTAGGAGTATGTAGCTTATACTTAAATGTTATATTTTATGTTTTGTCCTAAGGCTAAAATTGGACTGAGAGCACCATAACCCTAATCAGGGTTCCCAAAATTATCCAAAACTCTTTAGAGGGTTCCAAAAGGTCCTAAACATAATACCATATGAAAAATAAGTTTCCTGCATGTTTACACACCCCCTAGGGTCAACCTTGGGTCAACACGACACCTTAAGCACTTCTAGAAAACCCTAAAAACCAATCTGGAAGAATCCTACGTAGGTAGTAGCCCAAGCTGCGCAGGTGGTCATGAAGCTACACAGGTGGAAGTCCAAGCTACATAGGTGGTTACATCCTACACATGTAGGGTTTCCTCCTACATAGGTGGTCATGCATCATGTGCAGGTGGTACCTAGTTTTGCGCAGGTGGTTAGGACTATGTACACTAAGGACAATAACCTTCAGTTTTGACCTTTCAGGTAAAACTAGGCAAGATGGAGGTCTGGGAAGAAGAATCAGAGGGATACCCAATTGAGATCCCTCTATTCTTCCTTGCAATAAATCCCTCAAACCCATCCTACCTTCGAGGTAAACCTATTTAATTCCTTCCCATAGGCACAAGGTGCAAAAAGGTGACAACAATAAAACACTATTCTAATGAGGCGAAGGTCTGGATATATCAAATGAAGAAGGTTTTAAATAAATCCAAAACATTCTAAGGTGAAAAATCACAAAGAGGAATAGATAAATGAATATTCCATAACCATTATCTATCATTAAAGTATCCTTTCATTATTCACATCATATAAGAAGGCATTGTATAAAAAATAGTCATAAAAGGTTTCTATTGATCACAAAACTATAGCAAACAGTAAACCAAACATGTCAAACATAGCATACGCATGAAACATGATTTTGTTTCCAGGTAGAGCCTACCTAGAGTCCTTTGGAGAAAACTTTGAAATTAATTCTAATTCCACTCTAGCCAAGCCTAATCTCCTCAAGCCTTCCAATCTCAGAGATATCTTCCAAATGCTTCCTCTAACCTTTCTAATAGATTTAGATATATATTTTTCCATACATATTATCTCTGTTTTCTTCCTAACTTTTTACTTTCTAAATATCCTTTCATAAATATGTTTTAGGATTGGTTGCACCAGAAGTTTCAACCGATGCAACCATCCACAACCATCTTTTGGTTATTAGTTTTGATTTTAATAATTCTTAGATAAATTTATTAGGTAGATTGTTTCTTGTGAGTCCTTTTAGTTTATTTACAACCTTAGTTACTTTTGTTTTATTCCATTCTTTAAGTAAATTATTTTATTTTATTCTTACTTTCACTTTAGATAAATATTAGTTACTATTCTCTCTTAAAAGAATAATTAATATTTACTTTTATTTTATCCAAGGATGAAGTGGATCTAATTACACACAATAGTTAATCCCTTCATTATAATTACAAGGGCATTTAAATAAATACATAAACACTCACATTAAAATATTTATATAAACATATTAATATAAACATATATATAGACATATGCATATGTGTGCACCCATATGCCTATGTGTATATATATTCATGTAAATATTATTATAAACCATGCGTTAATGAAAACCTTAGAAAAGATTATTATCATGTATTTAATTCTATAGTACAATCATATTATTATTAACAGATAGTCCTTCCACAAAATGATATTCACCTAGTCCTCGGGACTACAAAGAATATCCATAATAATCAACTTTAAAATACCAAGCAAACATAATCAAACATTCATCCACAAACAAATGATAAATTCAAAAAGACCCAACCCAGGAACAAGGATCAGGGATAGGCATAATCTTGCGAGACCTGGTACTGTCTCCGTAAAAACAATAATGATCGAGGATTTTGGGGCATGCTTAGACCTATGAAGCCAGGTGAAGTCAATGCCCAGTACTCGCAAGCCTGCATTACTGAGAAGAAATACATGTGCATTGATGTAAATAGTAAAGAAGACATTGCAGACAGATGATCGGGATCGGTACATCGTGTGGACCTTATCTATGTGAGTAACTACGACTTCATCCTGAATCATGAAAACACATCATGTATATAGGCACATACACAAACACAAGGAATGTAACACAAGGGTTAGAATCTTCAGAATTGGGTTAGTCAATAATTGATACTAATAATAAACAACCCTAATCATAATAAATATCCTAAAGCATTAAGTGACATACAAGATTCATCGAAAGTAACCTTAATAGAAGAATATATCTCTCTCCATCCAACACATATCACATAACATCCTAACTATGTTTAGGAAGGTATTGAAGGTCTTTTATAGATACATGGAGATAAACACATACATAAATGATACCTTCAGACAATATGTCTGATATTAGAATTCTTAGGTACAAGCTGATGAAATCATTACAAACAACTTACAGGAAAACAAGTATTAAGATATAAGGAAAAATCTAAAGATCTTACTTCATTCAAAACCTTGTATTAGGGTTAGAGGGGTATTAAATCATCCCTCCCTTAGATTCAACTTACTCCTGGAAGTCGGAAGAGATGAAATTAACTATACACGTAAGTTGTAAACTGTTATCAAATAGGTTAAGGGTGATCCCACAATAGTGGGTTACACTTTTTCGGAGGAATAAATTCCTCACGAATCCGCGAGGTGGGAGGATTTAGTCAGGTACTTTTGATAGAAAGTACTAGATTGTTTTGATCGAAACATTAATAGTTTCGATCGAAACTACCTTTTTTGCTTAGTTTCTATCGAAACTAACCTAGTTTCGATCGAAACTAAGTTAGTTTCGATCGAAACTAAATTAGTTTCGATCGAAACTAATTTAGTAAATATTTTATTGGGATTTTGACCCATATGCATGTTAAATGAAGAAAGTACTTTCGATAGAAAGTAATTTCGATTGAAACTAATTAGTTTCGATCGAAAGTACTTTCTATCGAAACCCCCAAAATTGAGGCTATCTGCAAAGGCTAACAGAAATCTATAGTTTTCATGGCTTCGGGGCTCAAGCGCGGTGCTCAAATGAAAGAATAGGGACACCTCCTTTTGCATCGCACAATTACTCTGAACGAGCTTTCTAACGAATATAGATTTGACAAATTTTGAATTAATTAGGTCTATGTTTTTTGACGTGCATCAGATGTAGGTTTTTATCAAATATAAAATTCCAGGTTTGACGTTCAATTAAAAATAGTAGAAAATAGAAAAAAAAATTTGAAAAATAACAGTGCCCTCCAGTTTCGAGTCTTCTTTCTATCAAAAAAAAAATTTTGAATTTCAATAAATACACAACAAGTTATCAGTTACGCAGTCAAGGTATGTCAAAATTACAGTTGACTCTACTTCAAACGTTCATAAAATATGCAATAATCATGATAATGTCATCAAACCAATTACATGCCCTCCATATGGATGTTACAAAACCAAATTCAAAAGAATAACATTGATATCTATCTTAGAAAAAAATTTATGTTGTACGAAGTCATTGTACCTTTTTGAAAAAGACATTTTCAGAAACATAGCAGTTTTAGTGAGAGAAAAAAAAAAACCATTAAAATCAATTCACAAAAAAATAAAAAAAATATATTTAGAATCTAGACAGAAAATCCTAAAAGACTGTAGTTTACTTCATCTTCCGATTTCAAATAGTTTAACGACAATATGCATCCGAATGTGAAAGTTTTTCTCAAAATGTAGAGTTCAATGTCCGTTTAGGCAAAAAAGTGTAACCCACTATTGTGGTATCACCCTTAAAAATATTACTACACTAGTACCTACTTTTAATGACTATATTCATACTTCTCCGATTAAGAGTGTTGATAAATCTTATTACAATTATAGTGTAGATTAACTCGGTTCTAATGGTAAGAGACTTTCAAAAGAATTACCTATCTGATTCTTTTACTTTATTTAATAAGTTTCTCAAAAGATACTAAGATTAGAGTATTACTTCAAAATTACTTTTATCAACTTGAAAGTCCAAAGTATTCTTGTTTTATTAACATTAGTGTATTAGACAAATGTGTGTTCTACTTATCAAAATTGTCACTTCCTTACACAATATAAAATATTCCTATCTATGGTAGCCAACATAAAAGGAGGAATTTCTGATAACTTTTCTATTTTTGAGACACAATCAAATCCTACACAATACAACAAATGGAACTTTATTTCAAATAGGGTTCTAAAAATTGTGTTCCTTACCAACTATGCATTTCAAACACAGAGGGGTAAATAAAATTTATACTTATTATGTTCATGAATGTAATACATCAAACAATTGTTACTTAGCTTTGTAATCATGAAACTAAAACAATCCATACACTTACCTTTTCCGATAAAGCACAATTTTATAAGAGATCTTTTGGAAGACATAAAACAACCACTTTTAGAAAGTAAAGAGTATTATTTTTCATCAAGATGTAAATATACTTTCAATACTTAGGACACATACACATTAATAATATATATTTTCTAAGTCATTTTTCATAATAATTGCAGGGTTAGATTTGCAAAACGCATTCACACTCCTATAGGAGATCTAATCAATTTTCCAAATTTTCATGTCAAGCACTTCCATATAGAATTTAATTAATTTCAAACAACAATGTACAAGATTTATTTCAAGTTCCTTATTTCATAATGATTATAGATCCATCAAGAGCGGAAAAAGCACATGATTCCTACTAACATCTTCATAACCACGACATTTAAATTAGTAACATTAACTAATGTACATAACTTTAATTTCTACCCTTTACATATTTTTAACATTGCCCTTATACCCTTTAATATTTTTGAGATAATCCCGTATTGAGTAACATACATAACAATATTCTTATAGCATTTATTTTCCACAATAACTTCTTATTCCTAGTCAATCAATCACTTAGTGTTGTTAATTACTACTAAGGTGTTGATCACAATGTATATAAAACTTGAATTTGTTTCCATAATACTCCTCTAGGATCCTAACCAATCACTAGGCATCTAGAAATAAAATTAATAAAAACAACTTCCGTCATTAGTATAGATAATTCATTTTCATACATATACTCTTTTCTAGACTTGTTTGATTGTGTTAGCTTAACTCATTTTCTATGCAAATTAACATGGCATACATAAATAATATATGTTCTTACCTAAACAAGGATAAAAATTATTCTTCCAAAATGTAAAAGTAAATTATAGCCTATGGTAAAAGGTTGGGGATATAGGTCCTTCACCTAGGGGTCTCTTAATTGAGTATTTACAAATTTTATTGATATATTATTGCCTTATCTAAAGAATTTTAGTCCTTCAAAACTTATGTCTTAAGAGAGAAGAGAGAGACAAAGAGAAATTCATATGTCAATAAATTATTGGTTCCTTACATTTCAAGTTCCTACTTCAAGAAGTCACAAGAGAGGGGAAAGAGAGAGATCATTGAAACTATTATTATATAGCAAACTATCTATTACAACCTTATTCACTCTTGTGTCCTAGTTTCTCCTTTCACACAATGATCTATGCTACCACTCTCTTTCATCTTTTGCCAAGAATAATAGAAAAATTCATTTTTGAATTTTAAACCAAGACATGACACCAAATTTTTCACATCTTTCCTAGGTACAAATTATTAGCCATGAACTTTAATTATTACCATTCTAGTCCTATAAGAATAAAATCAAGTACTACCACAATCATTTCTTTCTTCGCATTAAAGGTGCAAAGGCAATTCATTTCTAAGAAGGAATTCAATTGGGCATTTATAAAAAGATAGAGTGCACAACATTTCCAATAAAATATATTATAGGTAGGGTTGTGAGATAATATTACCTACCACCACAATTAAAAACATTGGGTATTTTTTTACTTTTTTCTTTCATAGAGATAACAATTTCATTTATCAACAAGAAGATCACACACATAAGTATAAGGAATTCCTTAAAATTCTATTTATAGAAGGCATCCATTTAACACATCATTGATCTCAGAATGCAAAAAACATAAGTTATAATATAACTCAATCATAGAGGAATAGGTGTACCCTTATAAGGAAATGTAACATAAATACAAGAAACAAAGCCTTCATTTCCTAAGATTCAAATTTTTCTGGCCTACAGATGAAAACAAAGGCGACAGAGATAAAATATTCAATGTTATGCATAGGTGAGCTATGAGTCCTAGAGTTCCCAGTGTGGAACCTAGGGCTCTGATACCAAGATGTCATGCCCCGCTAGGGAACCCAGGAGGACAAGCCAACTAACTACTAAGAGATGTGAATTTTTTTTTTCAATGAAATATTAGTACTACTCTAAGTCCTCACAGGTTCCCTAACACTATTATTCAAGCAACATAATATAATATAATCATTTGACCATTAAGGCTTTGATTGATTAATATAAGTTTGCAATTCATTCCTTTACTCTTAACATTAAGTTACATGTATAATCTTACCATCAATCCTAATATTTTAACATGCATCCATGTGAGTTATCCTTTACTAAACTTATGTCATTATTTACACTATTCATTAAGCATTCAGGTGAAAGATAAACATTTGATGGATATGCAATGCCCTGTATACTTTATTATTTCATATGCATTTGTGAAACATAGTAACCATAATCCAATATTAGATTCTATATCTATTTACTCATAGATTCATTAACTCATAATAGTTTTCCACAACCATACATGAAGAGATAGCACATTCATTCAGAAATACATTATTTCATATTTAGTCTAAGATCATTTATTATACCAAAAAGTAATAAAAGATATGTGAATAAATACCCTAAACAATTATCTTTTCATATTGATAACATATAATATTTCCCTTTCCTTTTACCTAGATCTACCCATTCCCTTATACATTGCTTTGAATTACATTGATATATGGCATATCATCAGATCCAATGATTTACAAGAGATTTATTTTACAAGAATGAACATACATAAGTACATCTTTACATATATAATAAGAAGTCTTCACAACTGAAAATCCAGAAGGAACAAGAGCCTAGAAGATCCATCTGACGACAAACAATACCTTGATATAAAGATTAACTACCCAACCATTTGGATCAATAAATATTCCACTCCCCCATGCTAGGAGACAAAGACCAAGGTCCACGCAAGAAGGTAAAAACTAGAATATTCCTAAGGAGAGGATAGTGTTTTTCCCAAAATAAAACATAACTCAAAAATGCAAGAAGATAACAAAGACATAAATCACATTGGTAGGAACTCTACAACACATTCTAGGTGATTGTCATCACATAGCCCTCACCCCTTGGGTTAACCTGGTAAGCCACTCTGGGCCCCAGCCCTCAAGTAGGCACATGCGAAACCAAACATCTCTCATAGGGACGAGATTGTTCGATTGTGTTGTCACAATAGCACCTTCTCCCACTCCCATCCATAGCCTATAATAGCACTACCAGCATGGGAAAGGCTTATCTTAGTTAATGTGTACTACCCCTTCCCATAATTTGATTAATATTTTCACTTAATTAATGGTTCCCTATGATGTAAGTGTTCCAAATGGCTTGCTTGCACAATCTCCTAAGAAGATCTTCTTTATCTTCTTCAAAGATCCTAATTTCCTCTAGGTCCTTATTAGGCTTAGGTTATTAACTAATTCCTAATCCTACTCTTCACTAAGAGTCTCCACTTTGTGCTTCAACTTTGAAAGACTAACACCCTAGTAGTTACTTCACTTCTTCACTTCTCCTACTTAAACTTAGAAGTGTTTAAGTGCCAATTTCTACTCTGACACTCATAAATCACTTGAAAGGGTGTCCATCACCATGTATACATTGCATTTGATCACAATTTAATCCATCTTGAGGAGCCTAATGCACATTTTCAATCGAGTCCAAGTTCTTGTCTATAGGAGGCCTAATTTCGCTTACTCCCTTGTAGCCCTTGACAATGTATTTTTCTCACTTCTTTCAAAAATTTTCCAAAGAAGTTCAAATTATAAGACCATATATAGATACCCTTTATCCTTTTACAATGGATTTTGTAAGTCTTAAACCCCTAATTCATCCGTACATGGGGTTCCTACAAACTAGGACCAATAGGGCTAATAGGCCTAAATTCTAGGACAGTCTGCAACACTATGCAAAACTTGCTCAAAACTTGACTTCAATGATTGGTATGGACTCGAACCTCCTATAATTTCAAGGTAACACTAAACCCTAACTATAAATTTACTTGGACCGTAAAGTTCTTTCTTTCCCTTCACATGAATGCTCACTATTGCACTTCCAAACCACTAACCAGACAGTGCATGCTCACCTAGGGCTTGGATCTAAAAATAGTATCTTGACTCTCTAAGACTCCTAACTCTACACATATGTACACCATTGACTCCCCTAACATTTCCATCTACCCTTAGGTGTTTCCCATGGTTAGATTTCATGGGCGAGCCATGACTTGACTATCTGGTTAGGACAGGACCAGTGAATTCTCTAGTTACAAAACAATTTAGCTAGAATAATATACTACCTCCAATAAACTAAATCACTAAATTAAAATTGCATCTAACTATCCTATGAATGCAAAAAAACCATTAGATTCAAGCTCTCAATCCATAAAATGTGACTGTCACAAAGAAATGCTCGGGATTCTCAAAAAACTAGAATTGTAAAATTATATTCAACTTCACACTTGTTACAATCACTGACTAACTTCTTGATTCAAGTCCTTTTTATTTTTTCCATTAGATGACTTCTTCCTTTATTCTAGGCCTTTTTGGTCGATTCCTCACTCTTAGTTTCAAGGAGAATCCAATGTAGCCAATGTTGCATGCAACATTTGCAATTATTGCAAATGTTGTCATGACAACAATTTAGCAACCTTTTGGCTTCTTATTTATTATGCCTTCTCCCCACATTTTAGGACCTCTAACCTCTTCAATTATATGATCCAAGATCATTAAATACCCTATGGAATCTCTATGTCCACGTTTAAGTAATTTGGACACATTCATGACTCCAATCCCACATTTAGCAACTAATCCTAAGAATCTGAAAAACTACTAACAATGGCTATTGTTGTGACCTTAGTCCTAATGACTAACTCATTTATAAGACATAGAAATGACCTTCTAAGGTCCAAAAACAACCTATCCTAGCTTTACTTGGCCAATGTCAAGTACAAGCCAAGATGAAAACAACTTGGAGGTTAGCCTAGGTGTGCTCTTGCATCATCCTCCCCAAAACAAAAAGATCAATCCACCCTTGGATTGAGGATGCTTGGATCAATCCCCATCTTCTTGAACTCTAATTATTTGACCCATATTTCATTTTCATTGGTTTTATCATGTCTTTTGATCAAGTGGTCCTTATACTCATTGGTTCTTCTCTTTTTGTAGATTCTTGTATCCAATATGCTGTCAGCTCCTTTGACTGTAGCATAGGGTAATTGTAACTCTTCTACCTCTCTAAGGGTAATTGTAACTCTTTTATAGAAATAATCTGATCCATGTCTTGTTGTGGTCCTTTGTAATGGACTAAGTCTGTAATGTTGAAAATAGGTGACAATCCACTGTCTTCCAGGAGTTCAACTTTGAATGCATTTTCACCATACTTAGCCAAGATAGGACAGGGGCCTATCCTTCTCATCTGAAACTTGTGAGGGAATCTCTTCTGAAGTCTTGATTTGTTAATATGCACCATGACCATTTCACCCACATTGAATTGAACTATTCTTCTACTTTCATCAATCTTTGCTTTATGCTTCAAGGTGTTCTCTGTCAAGGTTTTTCAGACTGTATCATGTATTTCTTGCATTGTACAAACAAATTCATCTACATATCCACTTTCCTTCATTCCATCCTTTAAGTCTCTCAACTCATATACACCTCTAGGGTGTAATCCATACACTATCTCAAAGGAGCTCTTCCCTGCTGATCTATTGATGGTGTCATTGTAGGCATACTCAACCTGTCCAATCAATTGATCCCATTATTGTCTGTACTCCTTTGTCAAGAACCTTAGTAGATTCCGAAGGCTTCTATTCACCACTTTGGTTTGACCATCAGTTTGGGGATGGTAGGTAGACCCAAAGGATAAATTATTGCCTAATCTTTGCCAAAGAGTCTTCAAAAAATGACTCATAAATTTGGTTTCTCTATCAGACACAATGCTCTTAGGTAACCCATAGATTCTTAATATCTCTTTGAAGAAGAGAGAGGCTATTTGGATGACATCATTAGTGGTCTTGCATGACACAAAGTGAGCCATCTTATTGAATCTATCCACAATTACATAAACACTATCCAAGCCTTGTCTTGTCTTGTCTTGTCTTGGGTAATCCAACTACAAAATCCATGCTCAAGCAGTCCCAAGGCCTAGTGGGAATAGGTATTAGTTGATAAAGAACAGCATTTGAAGAAGTTCCCTTGGCTCTCTGACATACAATGCAATTCTCCACATACCTCTTAACATCAAAGTTCATTCTCAGCCAATAGTAGAACCTTTGAACTAGTTCTTTTGTCTTAGTGATCCCAAAGTGACCACTCAATGCACCATTGTGTTTTTCTTGTATCATATTCTCCCTAATAGAGCCTCTAGGGACACATAACTGATCTCCCTTAAACAAAAGATTACTTTGCAAAGTTTATTCAACATAATCACTATGGAAATGGTTCTTGTATTCAACACATACCTTATAAATTTCTGCAAAGTCCTCATCATCAACATATAGATCCTTGAAGTGATCTATTCCCATGCTCCTCAACTGAATCTCTTGGATGGTAAGAGCTCTTCTTGACAATGCATCTGTAACTTTATTGAGGACACATTTCTTGTGTTTGATATTAAAGGTGTAAGCTTGTAGGTACTCAACCCACTTCATGTTCTTGTGGCTCAACTTCTCTTGACAATTTAGAAAACTTAAGGCTTGATTATCTAAATAAACAATGAACTCCTTGGGCAGCAAGTAGTGCCTCCACTTTCTCAAGGCTTGAACCAATGCATACAACTCAAGGTCATAAGAAGAATGCTTCTTCTTTTCTTCACTCAACTTCTCTGAATGGAATTCTACTGGTCTACCCTCTTGGATTAGGACAACTCTAATAGCTATTTTCTTGCATCACATTCAATTGTTAAAAGCTTCTCAAAGCTTGGTAAGACTAACACTAGCTGGGTAGCAATCTTTTCTTTTAGAAACTCAAAGCTCTTATCAGCTTGTTGATTCCATATGAACTTGGTCTTCACTCCCTTGATTGTGTCCAAAATAGGAGCACAAATAACACTAAATTTCCTTATGAACTTTCTATAATATTGAGCAAGGCCATGAAAACTTCTTACCTATGTTGTTGTCCTTGGAGTAGGCCAATTCATGATGGCTTCCACTTTACTCTTGTCCATTTTCAGATTACCATGAGATAGAACAAATCCTAGGTACACTAGCTCTGTCTTGATGAACTCACACTTCTCCAAGTTGATCATGAGCTTCTCTTCATGCAGCTTCTTAAGTACTAATTCCACATGCTTGAGGTGTTCCTCTCTTTTCTTACAAAAGATGAGTATATCATCCAAGTATACCACTACAAACTTGCCAATGTGATCCTTGATTACTTCATTGATCAACCTTATAAAAGTTAATGGAGAATTTGATAGGCCAAATGGCATGACTAGCCATTCATACAGCCCTTTAGTAGTCTTGAAGGTTGTCTTTTTCTCATCTCCTTCATTCACCCTTATATGATGATATCCACTTTTTAAATCTATCTTTGTGAAGTACCTTGCACCTCCTAGACAATCCATCAAGTCTTCAATACTAGGGATAGGGCACCTATATTGGATAGTGATCCTATTAATGGCTCTGGAGTTAGTACATAATGTCCAAGTACCTCCTTTCTTAGGGGCTAGGACTATGCGTACAACACAAGGACTAATACTCTTCCTTATAAGACCTTGTTCTAGTAACTCTTGAATTTGCCTAGCTATTTCCTCATTCTGCTGAGGTGTCATCTTGTAGGCTGCCTTATTGGGTAGGGTAGCTCCATGAATAAGGTCAATCTTATGGCTTATGGGTCTTATAGGGGGTAAGTTTGATGGTTTTCCATCACTTACAATACCTTCATACTTCTACAACATTTCTTATATCTCTTGTGGCAGCTATGTCCTCTTCACCATTTTGTCTTCCACTTCCTTGGGATTCAACATTAGTGCAAAGCCATCTCCTTCTCTTTCCTCCATGGCTTCTAAGAACTCTTTCTCACTCACCATTAGTACATTAGGACCAGCTGTCTTCACTTCTACATCTTCTAACAATGACTGAATTTTGAAATTCATGTTATCCTTCTTGAAAGTATAGGAGTTCTTCACTCTATCATGGATAGCTTGGCAGTCAAATTGTCATGGCATGCATCCATGGGTAGTACATCACATAGTACCTTGTCCTTATATCTCCCTATAGATAATTCCACCCATTCTTGCTCATTCACTAAAACATGATGTCCCTTATTGAGCCATGTGACCTTGTAAGGATGGGTATGAGGTATCTTTGTCATGCCTAACTTGTTGAATGCTTCCTCTGACACAATGTTTTCAGTAGACCCTAAGTCTACAATGACTCTACATACTTTTCCCATCACCTTATACTTGATCCTAAACAAGGACCTCCTTTGGCTTGGTTCCTCCTTAATTGGCTCCTTGATCAATGTTCTCCTCATCATGAGGTTCTCACCTTCCTCT
>MU228546.1:2670932-2689961 GCA_018584345.1 Thuja plicata
TAGACACCTATAGGCAGGGTGTCCCATTTGGTTACAATGGTAACATTTCATATTGGCAAAGTAATTGCCTCTTCCTTGTCCACCACTTCTACCTCTAAAATTGGAGTTCCTTCCTCTACCACCTCTAGTAGAAATTTATTCTTGTTTCTCATTGCATTTTACTTCTCCTTGTGTCCTTGATTTTGAACTCCTCCCACCATAGCCACCTCTTTGTCCTCTACTATCTCTTCCTCTACCTCTTCCTTTAGTACTTTGTTCTTTCTTCCTTTTGCCTTTCTTCTCTATCTTCAAGGCCATTTGATAGCATTGGCAGATGGTTTCGAAGTTCACAAGACTCATGTCTTCTTGAATAGACCATTTGAGTCCATTCAAATGCCTAGCTAGCTTAATGATTTCATCTTCAACCACTTGTGATCTTAAGCACAATTTTTGGAACTCTTTGGTGTATTCTTGGACATCCAAGTCTTTTTGTCTAATATTATGTCTCCTCCTATGTAGTTTCACTTCATAATCATTAGGAAAATAGCTTTTCTTCATTTTAGTCACCATGCCCTTCCATGTGGCTATAGGACTATTTCCTTCTTTCTCTCTTTTAGTTTGAAAAAAATTCCACCATGTGAGAGTTGAACCTCTCAATCTGGACTTGGCCACATTTAATTTTTGGGCCTCTATGATACCATCACATTCAAAATGTTTCTCTATGCTATCTATCCAATCCACTACTGAATCTGGATCCATTTGTCCACTAAATAGTGGCACACCCTCCAAAGCTTTACCATTTAAATCCTTCAATGCCTTTAAGAAGGATTCTTGGTCACTGACAGGATCATGGGTTGGAGCTTCCTCTTCTAAATCCACTCCTTCCTCCCTTTCTTCTTGTTGTTCTTTTTGGTCTATCTTATCTTTCATATTCTCAGCTTTGTCATGGACTTCTCCCAAGAGTTGCTCCATTTGAGACAACCTTTCTCTTAACAACTTGTTGTCTTCTTCTTGATCTTCTACCTTTTTGGCTAACTTAGCATTATTCACCATGGTTTTACCTTTCTCTAAACTTCTAGGTGTATTTTCTCCCACTCATTCAGTAGGCTGAAACATCCACCACAACCCTGATCTTTAATCAAGCTCTGATACCAATATGATGTAAGTGTTCCAAATGGCTTGCTTGCACAATCTCCTAAGAAGATATTATTTTTCTTCTTCAAGGATCCTAATCTCCTCTAGGTCCTTATTAGGCTTAGATTATTAACTAATTCCTAATTCCACTCTTCTCTAAGAGTCTCCACTTTGTGCTTCACCTTTGAAAGACTAACACCCTAGTAGTTACTTCACTTCTTCACTTCTCCTACTTACACTTAGAAGTGTCTAAGTGCCAATTTCCACTCTGACACTCATGAATCACTTGTAGGGGTGTCCATCACCATGTATACATTGAATTTGATCATAGTTGAATCCATCTTGAGGAACCTTGTGCCCATTTTCAATTGATTCCAAGTTCTTGTCTCTAGGAGGCCTAATTTGGCTTACTTCCTTATAGCCCTTGACAGTGTGTTTTTCTCACTTCTTTCAAAAAATTTCCAAATAATTTCAAATTCTAATACCATATCTAGATACCCTTTATCCTTTTACAATGGATTTTGTAATTCTTAAACCCCTAAGTCATTCGTACATGGGGTTCCTACAAACTAGGACCAATAGGGCTAATAGGCCTAAATTCTAGGATAGTCTGCAACACTATGCAAAACTTGCTCAAAATTTGACTTCACCAATTGGTATGGACTCAACCCTCCTAGCATGTCAAGGTAACACTAAACCCTAATTGGAAATGTACTTGGACCATACAGTTCTTTCTTTCCCTGCACATGAATGCTCACTATTTCACTTCCAAACCGCTAACTGGACAGTGCATGCTTGCCTAGGGATTGGATCTAAAAATGGTAGCTTGAATCTCTAAGACTCCTTACTATAAAAATATGTACACCACTGACTCCCCTAACATTTCCATCTACCCTTAGGTGTTTCCCATGGTTAGATTTCATGGGGGAGCCATGACTTGACTTTCTAGTCAGGACAGGACTAGTGAACTCTCTAGTTACAAAACAATTTAGCTATGAGTGTATACTACCTCCAATCAACTAACTCACTAAATGAAAAGTTCCTCTAACTATCCTATGCATGCAAAAAAACCATTAGGTTCAAGCTCTCAATACATAAAATGTGACTGTCACAAAGAAATGCTTGGGATTCTTAGAAAACCATAATTGCAAAACTCTATTCAACTTCACACTTGTTACAATCACTGACTAAGTACTTGATTCAAGTCCTTTTTTCCATTAGATGTCTTCTTCCTTCATTCTAGGCCTTGTTGGTTTATTACCCACTCATAGTTTCAAGGAGAATCCAATGTAACCAATGTTGCATGCAACATTTTCAATTATTGCAAATGTTGTCATGACAACAATTTAGCAACTTTTTGGCATCTTCTCTATTATGCCTTCTCCCTACATTTTAGGACCTCTAACCTCTTTAATTTGAGGAACCAAGATCATTAAAGACCCTATGGCATCTCTATGTCCATATTTATGTGATTTTGACACATTCATGACTCCAATCCCACATTTAGCAACTAATCCTAAGAATTTGAAAAACTACTAACAATGGCTATTTTTGTGACCTTAGTCCTAATGACCAACTCACTTAGCCTACATAGCAATGACCTTCTAATGTCCAAAAAAAACCTATCCTATCTTAACTTGGCCAATGTCAAGTATAAGCCAAAATGAAAACAACTTGGAGGTTAGCCTAGGTGTGCTCCTGCATCACCCTACCTATAAAAACATCATCAATGCACATAAAGATAAGTACCACAAGTATACAAGTGTTTAGAAAATTATTGACTTTAGAAAAGCACTAGTTGTCTTGAATCCTTTGGACAACCCTAAACTACAATCGAGTACACAGATAGATAGAAATCATCCACATTGCATCAAATGCATCAAAAGGGATTCTCAACAACATAATAACATTATCAAACTCATAAAAAAATAAATTGTAACATCATAGTAACCTAGGATTGGGTTTAGGGGATGACTAACTGACCCTAGTCCACCAGACAGTCCTAAACCCTAATCTGGCATTCAAGATTACTAAATAGCACATAGGAAGACATCAAAATGTACCAAACATCAAAATTTCTACAAAATCATATAACCAGTTCCTTTTGGTACCAACTCAAACCACAACACACCATAACAAGATCATATTGCAGAAAACATGCTCATTCTTGAAATTTGGCTAAGTCTGAAATTTTCTAAAACCTTCAAAATCTAGAATCTTTATTTGAACTCCTAGGAGGTTGAAACCACTCTCAAACATCCTAGAAGGTATTACCAAAAATGTAACTTAAAGTATAAGGAATTAAGAGCATGTAGCTTATACTCAAATGTTATAATTTATGTTTTTCACTAAGGCTGAAATTAGATTGAGACCATCCTAACCCTAATCAGGATTCCCAAAATTATCTAAAACTCTTGAGAGGGTTCCAAAAGGTCATAAACATAATACTTGTTGTGGGTCCACAACACACGCCCCATTTCTTTGGTCCTCTTACCATGGGGACCCCCCTTTTTTTGCTTTGTGGTTTTTTGGTCTAGTTCTCCCCTTTGAGTCCTCACTCGGTTAACTTCAGAAGAATAGGCGTCAGCATAATCCCAAGGAAAAGCACCTTTTTGGCCTTTCGACCCTTTCGGCATTTCGGGGACCTAGGTACTCTGAAACATTGAAATGACTGAAAGGCTGAAGGATGGTTCTTTTGGTGTTTTTGGCATCCGAAGCCACCGAAAGTCCGAAGGTGTCTACCTCTAAACTTTCGGTGTTTCAAACATCGAAACCACCAAAAGAACTAAAGTCAAAGCCTGTGGGTTATAAGTTACGAAGGACCTATTTAAAAAACACTTTTCACCCTTGATTCTAATTTTCTTGAGATCTCGTAGCTTTAGTGTCTTCACCCTCAGCCCTAAAAATTGACTGCATGTACTCACCTCCAGCTTTGATGTGTCGTCCTCCCTACTTTTAGCCCCTCTAAGGTAAGTCTTGTTCATGTGCCTCTCATTTTCTTTCTCTTGGTTTTCTTTTAGGTTTTAGAGTGTTTTCCCACCCTAGCGGTGGTCCAACCTAGGGGGTTTTGGGCCTCCTTCTCCCTTGGTCTCTAAAGAAGCCTGTGGGCACCTTTGTTTTGTGAAGGGGTCTATCTGGGTCAGGTCAGGCTTTTCCCTCTAGGTTTTTTTTGTGTGTTAGGGTTTTTGGTCGCGACCATTGTCACAGGTTTTTAGCCTCTGAAAGGCCAAAAACTAGTTCATGGTCATCTGTCTTGTTGTCAAAGAATCAGCCCTCTCAATGTTTCAAACCTATGAAATGTCTGAAACACCGATAGGACCAAATCCATGAAAGAACTTTCCCTCATCATTATTTTGGAGACTCAGGCTTTTGGCATTTTGGACCCCTGAAAGGCCCAAAATCCTGACAGATCCAAGCCTCCCAGTTCTGGCTTCAATTTTTGGGTCTTGGCACTTTTTGGCATCCGCAAAACCTTCAGACTTTTGGAGGCCAAAAGGTCTAAAAGATCTCACCAAGAATGATGGCTTTTTTTTTGCACTTTCATCTGTTTCAGCCTCAAAAAATTTCTTCGGTGTCTGAAACCCTAAAAGTGAGAAAAACCTGCATTCTCAGTGACTTTGGCATTTTCGCTCTATTTTCTTAGTTTAATCAGCTTTCTTTAAGTTTGTTCCTCAATTAAGATACTGATACTTGCATCTTCTATCACAGGAATTACTGAGAAAAAGATTACTTCACCCATGAAGTACCAATACAAGAGGAACACTCCCCCTTCAAAGATCGACAACAAGCATAGTGAGATCACCAATACTTATATGAGGAATGTAAATTGGGGTCAATTCCTGACGAGGTGTGCCCAACCACAAGGAAGGTAAGAGGACTATACTTCATTTGTATTAGTAGGACTTGTCAATGCATCGACCCACCTAGTGGATGTGATCTCACCTGAGTTAATCATGACCTTAGCAAATCACTATGACTCAGATAGAAGGGTGGTTCAAAACATAGAGGGCCAAGTAATATTAGATATCAGGCCAAATGCCATAGAGGATGTATTCCATCTTCACAAAGGCATAGAAAAGTTCTATGACTTCTTCATAGAAAAGGGGAATTTATGGTTTAGGAATAAAGGTGACGAAGCATACAAGATAGTCAATGACAATTACCTTGAACAACCTCTCCCAATGAATAAGCTAGACAAGATAGACCTAAGGAGGGGATACATGAAGGATGACATAAAAGAGGTCATAACCATGTGGAGCTGAGTATATAGACTACCACAATCCTCCCAACTAGAGAATTCGATGATTTTCCTTATTGAAAGACTCAAAGGTTGTAGGTCTAGGTTTGATTGGGGAACAATCATTAGTGACAAGTTGGACGAACAGCTCATGGCAGTAAAACATAACCCCAAGTTATACATGAGTACTTATGTGGTATACTTATTAGTAGCTTGGGAAAATTATCCTAGACTCACCAATAGGGGAAACCTAAATGATCCCAACACTTGGCCTTACACCATATACCCCCAACTACAGAAGAGGGAAAAAATGTCAAAAGATAGCCAAGACTACAGGATAGTCAATGACACTTTCATCTTTGCAATCATTAGATCCATCGAAGGTGACTTTGCAAAAAGGATGTCAGAGGAAGCATCCACTAAGATAAGGGCCATAGGGGCATATTACATTTAGTTTAGGACCTTCACCTATATTCAGATAGCAGGATCAATGGTACAGCTAGAGAAACTACCTAGATATCCATCCGACTGGATAATCATTTTGGAGATGGCCTGATAACTCGCCGATGTGTATGAGCACATAAAGAACAAGAAGAAGCACTATTGGGATTTTCCCATTTCATTGGGACCATATACCCTATAAGATATGAAGGTTTTCAAGTCTCTTGTCTTTGAATGGGATGACTACCCCTTGAAACTTTACAAAATAGTGCGACCTCACTTTGATCCTATAGACACTTATAGCCACATTATTGGCAAATTCTACATTCACAAACCACACATGGAGGATCACTGGATGAACTCTTTGGATGACCATGAGCTCAGGATCTGGGATTACTATAGGATGACCCTTACCCTAGCAAAGGAATTCATAAAGACCCTTATTCCAACTAAATTTTGGGAGTATGATTCACATGAGGTATTGGAGGGAATTTACACCAATAATAATATATATATATGACATGCCCGTCATGCACACAGAGGTTGACAAAGAAGAAAATGATGACATTGATTTCTGAGAAAGGAATGTGATGAGAATGACAGAGGAGTGAATTAAGAGTCCCTACAAGATGAGGCCAATACCTATTAAGATGTTGATGGATCCACCCAAACAAGTGGATAAACAACGCGGGGAGAAAAACAAAGTGCCAAAATACAAGAAAGCACCACCGCAGAAGCCAAGAACGGTTTATGGCCATGAATGTGTGGTGGAATATGGGTCAAACCCAAGGTCGAAGGCTCCCAAGACAAGAATGACTAGATAGATAGATTCCCCCATGGTCCCAGTATAGGTTGCATCAGATGAAGGACCCTCCACTTCAGGACAATCTTTTCCCTCCATGAGAAAGAGCAACAAGATATACAAGAGAAAGAAAGCTTCTCTATCCTCATAATTAGAGACCATGCAAGAAGACTTGGAAGAAGAAGAAGAGGAAGATGTCCCTCTAGTCAAAAGAATAAGATCTCACAAAAGGAGAGAAAAGGAGAATAGTCAGAAGAAACAAGAAGATCCTAAAGAGAAAGATAACCCCTTAGATGTTCTTGGATTGGATGTGTTCCAAATATCAAACTTTGAAGGTCTAGAAGGTTTCTCAGACTAGGGCCAAGATATGTTAGGGTATGCAAATTGATACAAGGAAGTTGGTCCTTCTCTCTTCCAACCACAGGTAACCTTAACTCCACCTACCACTCAATTCACTAACCCAAACCCCAATATACCTATTATGGGAAAGAGCACCAAAATGGATCACAGACTCAAGAATATGGAGTCTGCACTCGCCCAAGAGGTGTTTGTAAAAGAGCCCACAACAAAAGCCATTCCTATCACAATGCCCCCTCATGTTCCTCCTCCACCAACTACTGCCCCACCTTCTATTCCAGCTCCCCCATCATTTCTCTAAACTCCACCAACTACTCTTCTACCTCTAATTCCAAATCTCCCAACACCTACTCCACCATCATTGAGCCATTTGATCTGCCACATCCCAACTCCTGGAGGTTCAATAAAGCTAGAGTCTATGTCACCTTTTGAACCCACACCAAAGGCCATGACCAATCTCAATACAGAAGTGTTAGCTAGCTCCTTGAGTGATGAAAACTATGGCCAAGAAAAACAAGACAAGGCAGGAGAAGAAAAGCGCAAGGCGGAGGATGAAAGGGAGAAAGGGAAAGAACACCAAGAAGAGGGGAATGAAGAGAGGAAAAGACAAGAAAAGGGGAAAGGGATAGATCAAGAGATGATTCCAGGGTCACAAAATTTGGATTCCTTCTATAAAGTTACCCCATATGAGCCTGTCGCCACCTCTAGTAATCCTACATGGTTTACTAGAGAAATCCAGTTAAGGAGGAGAACTTAGAGAGATGATGATGAAAAGGAAAATACAGACATAACATCCTTGGGGAAAGAATTTCAATAGACAAAGATCATATTACCAGTGTAGACAATGTCATATGTCACCCAAGACACTAGGGGACGCTGGAAGGCATAGGTTGTAGTCCCATCTGCCAACACCTCTCAAGCCCAAACTATTTCAGAAGACTACACATTTAAGGAGGTAGATTTGGGGGAACCTACCAGGGAGGGGAGCAAGACACTAGTAGCCTTAGGGCTCAAACATGCTCTAGGTTTCATGAGTAAAGATGAAGAGACCATAAAAGCTTTGACTAAGAAGAATGAAACCTTGAAGAGGTTCATCCACAAAATAGTTGGTCTCATCGACCCCAACTACCGAGAGGCCTCACTAAAGACATTATTGGATAAAAGTAATTCCCTAAACTTACCAACAGGTCTAAACCCCTCCTTCATCAAAGAAATTACAGATTAGAAGGTGGATTTTGAGCAGTGCGTGGAAGAGGCCATCAAGAAAATATTCAGACCTTATAGGGTTATTCTAGTGGAGGCTACAAATCTGATAGATTTGATGACAGAGGAAGGTGGCCTGGAATCTGAGATAAGAAAATGGAGAGCCACTCTCAAGGATTTATAGATAATTAGAAAACAACGCTTCCAAATCTTGGTAAAGATATATTAAGGTGAAGAGCTAGACAAATTTGAGGCTTGGATCAAGTGCTTAACCAAGATAGTTAACATTTATGAGAAATGTCATGCTTCCATATTGGATAAATAGAAATAAGTTCTGGAATGGGTGCAAGAAATATATATGTTCTTTACAGGGATCGGCCTTGATCTATAATGAGATGAAGATAAACATGTCTTACGACCATCCAAAGAAGTGGTCCAACAATTCAAGGACATCGTAGCAGGTACAGGGACCAAGGAGGCCCTGCAACAATTGTTTTATTCAAAGGAAGAGATGATGAAGATGGCCAATCACCTAGAAGAGATTCAATTCTTCATTTCCATGCTAACGACCTTAAAGAAAAAGAAAGAACAAAAAGTTAATAGGACTAAAAGGAAGGAGATAAACTATGAAGAATTCCAAGAGATCATACAAAGGCTCCACGCTGCACACCCTAAAGTATTCCCAAATTGACCCTTTGGGTCACATAACAATTTTGAAGATTTTCTAAGGATGGTTTTAGAATTTTCTGCCTTTCTGCCTTTGGGCCCCGTCAATGACCCATCCTTTTCACCTACAGAGTTTTTGGTCTTTTGGGCCTACAGATTTTTTGGCCTTTCGACCCTCCAATTTTTTGGCCTTTTTGGCCTTCTACGTATTTCGGCCTTTTCAGCCTCTGACAAGTCCAAACTCTGGACCAAGGTTTCAATAATAAACACTTCAAATATTTTAACACTAGAAAAGTTTTGGGGCTGAGCTCAGGGTCTGAAAAAATGGGTGTTTCCAGCGAGATCACATTTTTCCAGACCTGTTGAACTCTAGATATAATTGATGGTCATCTTGAGTTTGTTCTGAAAGAACTAAGGGTTCCCTATCAGTCTCCACCATTAGATGAGCTTCCAGATGGAGATTCCAAGAAAGAATTCCAGAAACAAGAAGAAGACTCTGAGTTTGCTGAAGAAACCCCTTCTTCTTTTCTCTTTCTTCTTGGTGAGTTTGACCCTCCTTGCATGGGAAAAATGATTGTAAATGGGTTCATAGATCCATACAAGTTATCTAGTGTCAGTTAAGAATAGTTTCCCTTCCAGTAAATTTTTAGTTTAAAATTAAAAATTTTCTCTCAGATGCCCTAAATTCAGAATTCAGAGTTATGGATAAAATTCTATATATTGTAATCACAAAAGAAATCTAAAGGGTCAAAATCTTAATAAAATAAAGATATACATTTGGTGCTTCATTCCTGGTGTGTGAATTTCTTCTACCTATGCAAAATTATTGAATGTATGCTTGCATTATTCATTATTTTTAGAGAGCCTCTTGTTTATTGTGCTTCGAATTCACATTTTCTCTTAGTTAGAGTTTGCTGTTGTTTGCTTTACCTTGCTGTGACTAATGTGTGGAAGAGATCATCTTTGGGCTTAATGATAAATCTGTCTTGTGGGTACACACATCTTGGTAGCTTCGCAATTTGATTGATTTTGAATATCTTGCATGAGTGAATATGTCTTCTCTACAAATGCTTGCATATGTGGGGTAGTGAATTGTGAATTGGTCTGATTTATGCCTCGTGGGTTTACTCCAAATCTCTCTCATCATTGAATTCACAAGGAATGGTTTTACAATGGTTTATGTTCATAGGATCTCATTTTCAGTAATTTGTTTTACTTCTCGTTACTCTATTCTCTCCTTAAATTTAGTCTTTAAATTCTGAAAATCCACATTTTTGAAAACACAAAATTGCATTTTATTTACAACACCCATATATGTTAAAACAGAAAATACCAAAAGAGAACTAAAGTGTTTTGCAGTTTGATGTCTTGAATGAACTAGCAAAGGCCTCCTCGTGAACATTCACATTTATCTTCAACTGAGTAACCAAGCAGGCTCTGACCCGACCCCGGAGAACCTTGGGAATAACCCTGTTATTCTTTCAAGAGAGGAAATTGAATCTCGAGATCCTAGAAAGTTGGCTTGTGTCAGAAAAATGCTCAACTAAAGTGGCGCTAGAAGGAGGGCCTCAAGACTCAAAAGTTGGATAACATTAGATCTTTCTCTCTAGAGAGATTCAAGTGAGAGCTTAGATCATCTCCGAAGAGAGGTGAGTTCCTTGAACTCACCCATTATCGTAAAGCTCGTAGTGACAAAGGAAAGAACAAAGAATAATCCTCTTCCCATCTTACTGAGTCTCTGAATTCTTTTGAACAAAAATTACGTACTACTACCCTGACTATCATTGCAGCCATAAAGAAAAATCAGAACTTGTGAAATCCGAATTTGTAGCAACCTTGTCCAATGGCCTTTTTTGCCAATGCAACTAGCTCACCACTAAATTTTGTTGGGAAGCTCCATGAGTTACCCAAAAATCTGGAGATGTTTTGCACCTGATTTATATATTGTGAATCAAGGACAATAGAAGAACACATCCACACCTTCAAATAAATTTGCAACCATAAAGACGTCGCCCACCAAGACATTGTTTTTCATCTATTCCCATACACTTTGGGAGAATTCACTTACAACTGGTACTTGAATTTACCATGAGGATCTATTTCCGCATGGAACGAGTTTGAGACCAAGTTCCTCAATCAATTCAAACTGTATGTGGATCTAGCCACTATACATCACTAGTTCATTACCACAAGGAAAGATCCTAAAGAGCCTATTGCTATGTTCAACCATCATTTTCACAAGATGCATCTGAAGTTGGAAGCTCCTTACACCATACCAGAAGAGGTTGTCATACAAGTTTACTTAAAAGTGTTGGATCCTTTTACCTCAATCTTTCTAAGGAGGATTCCCCCGGTGGATAGAGACACAATGGAAAAGGTGTACAATGAGGCCATCACGTTCACCTAGTAGATGGACACACAAGAGGGGAGTTATGCAGTAGTACCTATCATGAATAACTTTTTTGTCCCACATCCATTTGCAACAAACAATCAAGCTCCAACCACTCACACACCTATGTTGAACCCCATTCTGACGCAACCATTTGCAACCACACCCCCATCTATTACTTATCTGGGTTATGAGGCTCACAAGACAAAATTTGTGGAACAAAGAGTTGTGCCCCAAACAGAGCCTGATACTCTCATGGCCTCTGAACTAGATTTCATGAAGAATAAATTATCCCAACTCGCCAATGAGCTCACTTGGATGAAGTGGAATCCATCTTTGAATCAAGGTGACTATCAACGGACACCTACCAGTCCAAATATATATCCTCAAAATCTGAACCAGATTTTCAACACATACCATAAAAACAATGGAAATACACAAGATAAGACATTTGGGCAGCAAAGACCAAACAGATCATGGAACACTAGACCCAATAATAGCAGCATCCTAGTAGACAATGCCAATGCTTATGAAGTATCAGAGGCTAATTTTGTTGAGCCTCCAAATTCACACCAAGGCAATGATGGGTATGGGGGCAACTCCTGTGATCATTACATCTAGAATCTAGAAGAGCCTCCTATGCAATTCAATGCTATGGTGTTCGATTCATATGAGTCTAGAAAGGAGGAAGGTTCAGGTGCCTTTACAGGGAAATAAAAGTGTGTGTTTACCTTCCAAAGGGAAAATGAACCTGAGTATTCTAAAGTACATGCTTTCCAAAATGATCAAAGAAACTCATACAACCTTCGAAGTAGAAAGGAGCCTCTCATGGATGGTATTCCCCTAGGAAAACAACCAACCCCACTAGATCCTTGGGCTAGTAACAATCCCCTACCTCCTAAAGGACTGAATGGTCCTACACCTCCTACAACAAGTACGTATGTCAGCTATAGGGGTGCAGCATGGTCAAGTGACAAATACAATGTAGTTGATGAACTGAAGAAAACCAAAGTGAACATATCTATGTTTGAATTACTACAAGGTTTCCCATCTCAGAAGGAGGGCCTTCTAAGATCTATGGACCACTTGAAACCTAACTCGTTGACCAACAACGCAAGGGCACCTACATCTAGCATCAACACATTTGAGGCTTTCCCCACTATTTTCAAAGATAGGATGGAGGTCCCACCATTCTTACTTAGTGTAAGGATGTTTGGAAATAATTTACACAATTTCCTAATTGATTCAGGAGCTTCATGCAATGTCATGTCCCTGTCAATTTTTTAGAAGTTGGGGATGGTGCCCCAAGTAACCAACCAAGTGGTCATGCAATTGGATAAAAATGAGGTCAAGGTAATCGATGTGCTAAAAGATGTACACATCCAATTGGTGGCAGATCCCAAAATGCAAGAGTGCATTGATGTACATATAGTATGCATACCTAAAACTTATGGGATGTTGTTAAGTTGAGAATGGACCAATTTCATGAGGTTTTGTCCTTCTATAGATTTCACACAGCTATGGATACCATGGAGAGGCCTGAACAACCAGATCAAGATTGATGCAGAGCCTAAATTGAGATAGATGATCACCAAGTACAATGCCCTGAATGAAGTCATGTTCACCTAGACAGACCTGGGCAATTATCAGATGGATGAAATCCTCATGTCCCAAATCCAAGAGGACCTCAAATTGGACCACATCCCCATTCTGGGTCTCTTGGAGTTAGATATCGATGATGACATCTTCCAACACTTCATCAATAGAACTACAGTTAGCCTACGACACTTGGGAGGAGATGCAGATCCTAAAATTTTGTTACTACAAGGGTACTTTTGATTACACCAAGCTAGCCATTCTGAGTTCACATGACCCAGTTCAAATCACCTCATCAAGTAAGCTATCAGAGACCCCTACACTAAAAGGGGACATCCTTGAGACCAAGGAAAATAATAACATCCCACCAGAGGTAGATGTCCCAGTTCTTGTAATCACTCCAAGCCAAGGTCAGGATAGTGGGTCAGATTCTGATGATAGAGGCCTGGCCTCAAACATACTTAGTGAGTGGAGTACCTCTGATGACAGAGCATGCCCCCTTATAAAGGGATGCTAGAAGACAAGGGTAGTGAAAGTGCCAAGATCACCAGACCCAGGAATACCCAAGGTATGGGAGAATCAACCTCTTCTTACAGTGATGGGAAGAAAGGGTGGAGACTTAAAACCAAGGACCCTCTAAAGAGAAAATTGGCCAAAACCAATCCTACCAAACAACCCTAGATATGGAAATTGTGCTTTGATGGTTCCAAAAGTAAGCAAGGAGCAGGTGCAGGGGTCGAATTGATAAACCTGAGAGCTAAATATTTCTATGTCGCTTATAGGTTGCAATTTTTGTACACTAAAAATGTTGTAGAGTATGAAGTATTGGTCTGCAGGCTCCTCCTAGCACACGAGAAAGGAATAAGAATCCTGATAGTAGAAGGGGAATCTCAATTGGTTGTCAAGCAGATCCATAGTCAGTATACTTGCAATGATAAAAGGCTCTCAGCCTACCAAAATAGAGAATGGGACCTAATCAACGACATTGATGCTTTCGACATCCAAACCATCCCAAGAAGAAGAAATGTCATCACCGATGCCTTGGCCATGTCGGCTAGTTCATTACATCCAATGGAAAAATATGAGCTAAAGAAATTCTCAGTTGAACTTGTCATAGCTCTGGCCATTCCAGATAACGTCACTAACTTGCAAGTCTTCCAGGACAATCAACACATTTTGGAGATCATCATGTTTGCCAGTGTGTTCGAAAAACAAATCATCGACGAGGAAAGGGAAAGTGAAGAAGTAGTCAAACATGAAGCTCCTAATGATCAAGGTGTTATAAATCTGAGAACTAATGCCATACCAAAAGGCATGGTAGAACTAGAGAGGATTTTTGACAGTGACAAGACTGCAATAGGGAGATGCCCAAATGTAACACTGGATGGTAAAGAATGTGATACCTATAACCTTGGAATAGAAGAGGAACCTAGGGAGGTCTACATCAGAAAGGTAGGAACTAAAGAAGAAAAGGAAAAAATGGTCCAAATCCTCACTGAATATCAAGATGTCATAGAATGGAGCTATCAAGAATTGAAGACAAGTGACACCTCAGTCATAGTACACAACATCCCTCTAAAACTGGACTCCAAGCCTTTCTGGCAGTGGCAAAGACCCGTAAAGTCTACCATGGAGCCCTTGATCCTAAAGGAGGTTTAGAATTTTCTTGATTCTAGGATCATCTTTCCAATCTAGCATTCCACATGGGTTGCAAACCTGGTACCCGTAAGAAAGAAAACTGGAGAGATTAGATTGTGCATGGATTTCTAGAACCTCAACAAATCTTCTCAGAAGGACAACTACCCGCTCTCGTCTCTCGATGAAGTACTGCAAAAGGTCAATGGGTCCTAAATGATGTCCTTTCTAGATGGTTATTTAGGCTACAACCAAGCGATGGTATAGGAGGAAGATAGGCTGAAAATGACATTCACAACCAAATGGGGAACCTTTGCCTACCGTTGGATGCCCTTTGGAATGATCAACACAGGGGCCACTTTTCAAAGAGAAATGGAGATAGATTTCAAAGGAATAGTCAGGAAGTGCATTATCATCTATATGGATGACCTCATAGTTTTCTCAAAACAAAGAGCTGACCATCTAAGTGACCTTAGAAAATGCCTTCAAAGATGCAGGGAATTTAGGATTTCCCTCAATCCCAAGAAATGTGTTTGTGGTAACTGAAGGAAAAATCTTGGGACATATCATCTCAGAAAAGGGGATCACCATAGATCCTAAAAGGGTGGTGTTGGTACTCCCAAATTTGGAACAAATTTGGAGTGACCATGTTAATTTTTCAGACGAGCAAGTGAGTACCCTTGAAATTTTGTGTCAGAAGGCTCAATTAGAAAGATTGAAAAGGATGCCCAGATGATTTTCATGAGGTAAAAATTGGGAAAAGGCTTCAATGCCTTTCATTTGACATATACAGTGGGTCCTAGCTCCTAAATTTCAAATCTGACATGTTTAGGGAGTAGTCATTTTGAGGGGTCATCTAATTATACATTTTTGCTAAAGTGTCATTTTGCTCTCCGGAGCCTACTTTGCTTCTGAATATCTTGCACCCAGAAATATGTCATGACTCGCCACTTTGGAGATGTTGAGTATGTGTATCATAGAACCTACATTTTGAATCCCAAGTCATTTTGATATGTTTTGACTAGATTTCAAATCCCTCAAAGTTGGTAATTTACTGTTGTCATGCACTGTGAAATTGTCCAGAAATCTGAATAGCCCAGTTTGACTGACTATAGCTTTTGACCTAGTAACCTAATTGAAAAATTTCCTTTTGTATCCTATTATAGAGGTCAAATAATTCTTGAGTATCCGTCATCAAGTTATGACAGGTCCATTTGGTCAGTTTGCTAAGCCCATTCCATTTGCAATTTCTATCAATTTGCTAAACTATCAAATGCAGATTTCTGAATGACCTACTTTGAGGTCTTACAATGTCACACCCAGTTATGTGGAATGGATAATTGAAAGTTCCTCTATATTCTAGGCATGAAAATGTGCTACCCTGATGATTTTCAAGTCATGATGAATTTGTTTGTCCAATTTGCCAATCTAATTCTGTTTGCAGTTTCTAATATTTTGATGCAGATTAGTTGCACAGCTTGGTCGAAGACCCTGTTTGTGAGGTTATATCTTGAATGTGGTGATTGGTCAGATCAGGAAAGTGGTGTCCCTAAATTATAGAAAAATTTCACTTCTAGTATCCAGAGGCTCGGATCCTCGGGAGATCATTTGACTTGTTTTCAAAGTTGAAACCAAATGCAGTTCATTGCTGTTGGACAGGGTAATTTGAAGACTAGTTGCAAAGAGGCAACTTGGGCGATTAAAATATTTTCACCTGTTTGGTTCCATCAGATGCCACTTTGCAACATGGAATAATGTTAGATGTGGAATGTGTATGCCCATCGCCATGTCCCGGTTACTTGATTTTGTTAGTTTTTAAAGGCAGCACCAAAAGCCAATTGCCATTTAAAGTTTCAGTTCTCTAAAGTCAATGTAAGGTTGCTAGTTTGATTTCATTGAGACAATTTGCATGGTACTCTGTATTTGAAAGGGTGATGGTGATCAATTAGAACACAGGATTATGCAAATCAAAGCGAAAAGACCTAATACAACTCTACCAAAGGAAGATCTTATGGTTGTATCCAAAGATTTATAAGTGACATTGTGTTAAGAGCAGTAAGAGGACTTGAAGATGAGGTAATTTGAAATTGCAAATTTGAATCGATAGAAATGGATGCCCAACCCTCGGGAGGAGAATGGAGGACAATTTAAATGGTTAAAACTTTTCATTACCTTTCATTGTATACACGGATTTGCAGAAAAAAAAAACACAGTCATATTGCAGGGGGCATAACTTTTTATTCAACTATTGGATCGAGCTCATTTTCAGATATGTTGTCAAAAATCTAATTATCCAGATTCTCACTGAAGAAATTTTAAAAATTCTTCCTGGTTCACGAGATACAGTCACCTGTGTGCATCACTCTCTAAAATTGCCCATAAAATCTGAAAATGGATTATCCCATATTGCCTGTGCAATGGCATTTTTTGGTATTTATTTACTAAAACGCTTAGTATATGAAATAAGTAAGAAGCCCAGAGGCTTTAAATGAGCTCTTAGGGGCTGGAGGAATGAAGACATGGACTGTACATAGTTTTTTGAGGCAAATTTTGAAAATGGCTTTAAAACTCTCAAATCCATTATCCCACATTAATCCCACAAGTGAAATTTGAAATGTTTATATGCAAAGATGCTAACATATGAATTTGAAGGAAGAAGAGGAGGCTATCCACACGTGCACCCAGTCATCTGATGCCTTGGTTTCTATGCCCAAAATTTGAAGGTAAGTAAATTTTACAGACGTGATGACGTGGCATCTGGTCGCATGGTCGCAGGAAGCACTTGGTCACCTAGTCGTAAGAAGCTCCGGTCGCGCAGTCGGGAGAAGGATTGAAGATCACCGCCAAAATTTAGAGACTTGGCGACTGATTGCTAGTGATTAGTCATGCATTCAAGAGATTCCAAAGTTAACCGCCGAGACTTGGCGACTAACCACTAGTGGTTATTCGCGAAGTAGCCAGAAGGAGATGATGATTGTCGCGACATGGAGATTGCTGCTGGTTACGAGGTCGCCAAATGAGAATTAGCCACTGGATGCTGGTCGCCAAGTCACCTAGGGTTGACAGATAAGGTGAAATTTTCTTGCGACTTGGAGACTAAGGCTGGTCGCATGGTCGCTGATTAAAAATGCTAAGTGGGAATTTATTGTGAGACTGTGAGACTGTGGTTGTCGCATGGTCGCTGGATGTGATCATGGTTAGTGAAACTTTCGTGAGACTTAGAGACACAGAGGAAAAATCTAACCAGGGTTAAAAGACCAGTTTATGACAGCGAATATGAGCATGCCACATGTCAAAATCTGGTGATTTCTAGGCAAATATGCATAAATGTGAGGTTTTCAAAGACTTTAAAATGTGCACAGGGTTAATTTTAAAAGGGAATTTTATAGTTTTATTGCAAATATTTATATTTTTATTCCCAGAGGTTTTTTGAAGACACTGGAAATCAGATTTTTGTAGAATAAAGGATCAAATTTCGGGATGAGAAAAGAATGATTAAATTTGCACAGAATGAAACAAATATGTTTATTTGTTTTTAAAGACTTGACAGATGAATTTATGGGAAGATTTTTATCAGAGGATAAATCAGATTGTTAGAGCTTTCCGGGAGGATTTTTCAAAGATATTTTCAAAGGGGGATATGACTGGATTTTAATGATATTTTGCAAATGAAATCAGATTTGATGGACTTTTCAGTGGAAGAATGAAAGAGCTATTATAAGGATAAAATCAGATATTTTCTCAGACAAGTGGAGTTGAAAATTGATTAAATCAATTAGATATTTTGAAAAGAAGGAATTGGTGCAAATCAAATTTGAAGAGAAGGACAGGTGTTGGCTAGAAAATTTTTTTATGGTTTCTTCTCTTCTATATCTTTCTTTCTTTTCTCAGTGGTAAGGGTTCCTTTCCTCTTCTCTATTCTAGTTTTTTCCTACAGATGCCTAGAGCAGGTCCCTGTTGGTCTTGTGGAAATTTTATTGTAAGATATACTTCTATGTCTGTGTATATTCATGAAAGGTTATTCTCTGGATGTTTTGAAGTAGAATACATTAATAGAATATAGTGTGGTTCTCCCTCTTTCATATTATCTTGTCTCTTTGAATTTTGTTTGTGCTCTAGTGTGTTTCACTTGTAAGGCATTTGAAATACACCAGCTACAAGGTAGTTTGTTTAATTATTTATGAGTTCCTTTCAAGGAGAGGACTAAGTTTCATAGATAATTTTAGAGAGAAAAGCATTGTGATAAGGATTTGATGCAGATGTATGTATATGAGAGGATAGTTTGAAAGACACTCTATCTTAGTTGCATGTAGTTTGTAAGGCACTCTACAGTATCTCTATTATTTTATCTCTGTTGATTCATGTTTTCATTGACTCTTTGCCCAAGGGATAGGCACTGGTCTAGAGTATAGTTTGCAATCTGTTCCTCATCCAATATCAAAACTCATTTCAATTAAACATATTTTTGTTACTGAGAACAAATGAGCTGAACTCATAAGGATTTGTATCAGCAGTATACTATTCAGTTTGTTAATCCCTTGAAGAGTGGATCATTAGGTTATCCCTCCTACAATAAAAGGAAGGAGGATG
>MU228546.1:2698383-2739443 GCA_018584345.1 Thuja plicata
TAAACATATACAATAATGAAATTTTGAACACATATTTACTCACATTTACATCGATGATTCATTGAATTTTAAACAATATCTGCATCTAATATATAAGCATGAACATAACTCTTAATAAATCTACATTACTGATATTATCTAACATCCACTTATTAATCCAATATAGTAAACCATCAAAACCAAGTCCTAAACATAAATCTTCATCACTCACACAAAGTATCTAATAGATTCCCCAATCACATAATCAGGTGTTGTATACAAGCAAAGGATTCCACGGATCCATAAAGTTTTACATGTATCCCAAAATTCCAATTATAATAAATCAATTTCGACAAGAGAACATACAAGTGAAAGATAGTGCTAATCTTTGTCATGCTGGGGTAGGCCTCACAGTTTGCGGCAATTAGTTTCGTGGGTATTCATGGATACCCGAATCATATTCCATCAAGGGTAAGGGAGTGTTTTCCAAAGTTTGCTAGTTTTAGTGAACAGTCAGCTAAGAAAAATTTAGAAAATTTTGTTGATTTGGTAGACACTTATAACGTTTCACATGAGTATGTATTGATGAAGCTTTTTGTGATGTCTTTAGTTGATATTGCAAGAGACTGGTTTAAAGACCTACCTCATGGCTCAATAGAATCCATGGAAGCATTAGAGGCTTCTTTTACTAAAAGATTTAGTGATTTTGAGCAGCTTAGTGATATAGAGAAATACAATGAAAAAGAGCACAGTGATGAACAAGACATATCTGAATTAAAAGATCCTATATCAGAAGTTGATTTTATAAAATCAGAGACAGATATGTTGAGGCAAAGGCTTCAAGAGAAGGTGGTGTTACTTTTACAAGGACACATGAATAGAGATGAAAGTGAATCACCAAATGATTTTTTCATAAGATTCACCAATAAGCTACAAGGTTATGGTATCATTTTTTGTCCTTAGGAGTATGTATGGGTTGAATTATTTTTCAAGATTTGTTTTCCCCATACATGCAATTTATCAATTTCTCAGAGGGAAGAATTTTTTCAACAATTTATAGAATGGATAAAGGATTTAGAAGATGCTTCTTCTAAAGACATATCAGATGTTGAAAGAAATGATAGTGAATCTAAAAATTCTGAGATTATTGAAGATGTTGATGATAAATCTGATTGTGAAGAATATAATGAATCTAATTTTAAAGATGAATATATGTTTAGTGGTGATGAAGAGTCTATTGCTGGTAAATACACTACTGACAATGATACTGATATAAAGCTTTATGAACAACAAGACAATGAAAAATATGTATGCGACTAGTGAGAAGATGATTATGATGCAGACATGAGTGTTTGTAGTGAGGATCTTACACAAAGTGATAGGTTTTCAGAGGTTTCACTACAAGACTCTAACCAAGAAGAAATTTGCAGCATCATGCAAGAAGATAGTAAGATGATAAATGGAGAAGATGACTGTTGTTCCCTTCACAGTGAACAAATTGCAAAGATTTTATCTTTTGAGTATCTCAGATATTCAGGAAATAGAACCTTTGAACTTTCATGTCCAACACATATTGATTTTGACAGCGAAAATGAATCACAACATTCTGATTTTGACATATGTGATACTATTTCTTCTTGCACTCCTTCTTCATTTGGCTACAATAAAATTTAGTTTGATTTATTAGATGATGATTTTTTCAGTGTGGTTTCAGATTCAGTAGATGCGAAAAATCTAAGTATTGAACTGAGTACTGATTTTGAGAATAGTGTGGATTTTGAATATTGTCTTGATTCTAAGTCTGCCTTTAAACTATGTAATAGTGGTCAATCAGTGGCGCAAGTTTCAAAAGAAGAAATTAAATGTGCTGGTATTTTCCCTCCCACTCACCACTTTTCTTTGAGCCTATTTAATGATGATAAGCTGCAAGATGCTCCTAGTTTTGATGCTGAGATTATTGCTCCATGTCCTAAGTTTGATTATCTACAAGGTGATGAGTTTTATCTAATTTTTCTTGAGAGGAAAATGATGGATGTGAATGAATTTAATGATGCCTGCCCTAACAATGTGACAGAGATTGAGTATCCCCCCTTTCAGTTGAATGGTGAGTTTTTCAGTTGTGGTTTATAGATGAAAGATGATAAAAGTTACAGATATCAAACTATGTTCTTATCTAATGACTGTGACATATATATGCCACAAATTTTTCATGATGAAAATCTGCCTAATGTTTGTGGAAGCTTATATAAAGAATTTGCAGATTTTTTTTTATGTGATGAGTTGATACATGATGACAGTAGATTGAATCAGACAGTTAAGAGTGGCAATGTTATCATATTTTTGAAACATGGGGCAGAGAGCTTCGTGTTTGACAGAGGTAAGAGTTGATCTAATCTTTCGGGCTTTGGGACTTTTGTAGATAATATACATATTGTACAGTTGCTTTCCTTTTCAGTTGTGTGTTTTCTTTCAGTTAGAGTTTCCCCATTTTTGAGAAAGGAGAAAAGTTTTGAGAGGTGTAACTGAGAAGAGAAAAGAGAAAAGAGTTAAAGTCTGATTTTTCAAGTTTTTGGGGTGGTCTGCTACTCCAGAGATCTATGGTTCTCGGTATAAAATTGAATTTAACCATCCTCAGTCAGAGCCACTGTTGGTACTCCCAAATTTGGGACAAATTTAGAGTGACCATGTTAATTTTTCAGACGAGCAAGTCAGTACCCTTGAAATTTTGTGTGAGAAGGCTCAATTAGAATGATTGAAAAGGATGCTCGGATGATTTTCATGAGGTAGAAATTGGGAAAAAGCTTCAATGCCTTTCATTTGACATATGTAGTGGGTCCCAGCTCCTAAATTTCAAATCTGACATGTTTAGGGAGTAGTCATTTTGAGGGGTCATCTAATTCTGCATTTTTGCTTAAGTGTCATTTTGTTGTCCGGAGCCTACTTTGCTTCTGAACATCTTGCACCCAGAAATATGTCATGACCTGCCACTTTGGAGATGTTGAGTATGTGTATCAGAGAACCTATGTTTCGAATCCCAAGTCATTTTGATATGTTTTGATTGGATTTCAAATCCCTCAAAGTTGGTAATTTACTATTGTCATGCACTGTGAAATTGTCCAGAAATCTGAATAGCCCAGTTTGACTGACTATAGCTTTTGACCTAGTAACCTAATTGAAAAATTTCCTTTTGTATCCTATTATAGAGGTCAAATACTTCTTGAGTATCCGTCATCAAGTTATGACAGGTCCATTTGGTCAGTTTGATAAGCCCATTCCATTTGCAATTTCTATCAATTTGCTAAACTATCAAATGCAGATTTCTGAATGACCTACTTTGTGGTCTTACAATGTCACACCCGATTGTGTGGAATGGATAATTGAAAGTTCCTATGTATTCTAGGCATGAAAATGTGCTACCCTGATGATTTTCAAGTCATGATGAATTTGTTTGTCCAATTTGCCAATCCGATTCCGTTTGCAGTTTCTAATATTTTGATGCAGATCAGTTGCACAGCTTGGTCGGAGGCTCTATTTGCGAGGTTATATCTTGAATGTTTTGATTGGTCAGATCAAGCAAGTGGTTTCCCTAAATTATAGAAAAATTTCACTTCTAGTATCCAGAGGCTCGGATCCTTGGGAGATCATTTGACTTGTTTTCAAAGTTGAAACCAAATGCAGTTCATTGCTGTTGGATAGGGTAATTTGCAGAATAGTTGCAAAGAGACAACTTGGGCGATTAAAATATTTTCACCTGTTTCATTCCATCAGATGCCACTTTGTAGCATGGAAGAATGTTAGACGTGGAATGTGTATGCCCATCGCCATGTCCCGGTTAAAGGCAGCCCCAAAAGCCAATTTCCATTTAAAGTTTCAGTTCTCTAAAGTCAATGTAAGGTTGCTAGTTTGATGTCATTGAGACAATTTGCATGGTACTCTATATTTGAAAGGGTGATGGTGACCAATTAGAACACAGGCTTATGCAAATCAAAGCTAAAAGACCTAATACAACTCTACCAAAGGAAGATCTTATGGTTGTATCCAAAGATTTATAAGTGACATTGTGTTAAGAGCAGTAAGAGGACTTGAAGATGAGTAATTTGAACTTGCAAATGTGAATCCATAGAAAGGGACGCCCAACCCTCTAGAGGAGAATGGAGGACAATTTAAATGGTTAAAAATTTTCATTACCTTTCATTGTATACACGGATTTGCAGAAACAAAAAACACAGTCATATTGTGGGAGGCATAACTTTTTATTCAACCGTTGGATCGAGCTCATTTTCGGATATGTTGTCGCAAATATAATTCTCCAGATTCTCATTGAAGAGATTTTCAAAATTTTTCCTGGTTCGCGAGATAAAGTCACCTATGTGCAGCACTCTCTAAAATTGCCCATAAAATCTGAAAATGGATTATCCCATATTGCCTGTGCAGTGGCATTTTTTAGTATTTATATAGTAAAACACTTAGTATATGAAATAAGTAAGGAGCCTAGAGGCTTTGGACGAGCTCTTAGGGGCTGGAGGAATGAAGACATGGACTGTACATATTGTTTTGAGGCAAATTTTGAAAATGGCTATAAAAATCTCAAATCCATTATCCCACATTCATCCCACAAGTGAAATTCAAAATGTTTATATGCAAGGATGCTAACATATGAATTTGAAAGAAGAAGAGGAGGCTATCCACATGCGCACCCAGTCATCTGATGCCTTGGTTTCTATGCCCAAAATTTGAAGGTAAATAAATTTTGTGGACGTGATGACGTGGCATCAGGTCGCATGGTCGCAGGAAGCACTTGGTCGCCAAGTAGCGGGAAGCTCTGGTCGTGCAGTCGGGAGAAGGATTGAAGATCACTGCCAGAGTTTAGAGACTTGGCGACTGATCGCTAGCGGTTAGTCATGCAGCCGGGAGATGCTAGAGTTAACCGCCGAGACTTGGCAACTAACCGCTAGCGGTTAGTTGTGAAGTAGCCAGAAGGAGATGATGATTGTCGCGACATGGAGATTGATGCTGGTCGCAAGGTCGCCAAATGAGAATTAGCCGCTGGATGCTGGTTGCTAGGTCACTTAGGGTTGACAGATAAGGTGAAATTTTCTTGCAAGTTGGAGACTAAGCCCGGTCGCATGGTCGCTGGTTAAAAATGCTAAGTGGGAATTTGATGTGAGACTGTGAGACTGAGGTTGTCGCGTGGTCGCCAGATGTGATCATGGTTAGTGAAACTTTTGTGAGACTTAGAGATAAAGAGGAAAAAGATAACCGGGGTTAAAAGACCAGTTTATGACAGTGAATATGAGCATGCCACATGTCAAAATCTGGTGATTTCTAGGCAAAATATGCATAAATGTGATGTTTTCAAAGACTTTAAAATGTGCACAGGGTTAATTTTAAAAGGGAATTTTATAGTTTTATTGCAAATCTTTATATTTTTATTCCTAGAGGTTTTTTGAAGACAGTGGAAATTAGATTTTTGCAGAATAAAGGATCAAATTTGGGGATGAGAAAAGAATGATTAAATTTGCGCAGAATGAAACAAATATGTTTATTTGTTTTTAAAGACTTGAGAGATGAATTTATGGGCAGATTTTTATCAGAGGATAAATCAGATTATTAGAGCTTTCCGGGAGGATTTTTCAAAGATATTTTCAAAGGGGGATATGACTAGATTTTAATGATATTTTGCAAATGAAATCAGATTTGATGGACTTTTCAGTTGAAGAATGAAAGAGCTGTTATAAGGATAAAATCAGATATTTTCTCAGACAAGTGGAGTTGAAAATTGATTAAATCAATTAGATATTTTGAAAAGAATGAATTGGTGCAAATCAAATTTGAAGAGAAGGATAGGTGTTGGGTAGACAAATTTTTTAGGGTTTCTTCTCTTCTATATCTTTCTTTCTTTTCTTAGTGGTAAGGGTTCCTTTCCTCTGCCCTATTCTGGTTTTTTCCTATAGATGCCCAGAGCAGTTCCCTGTTGGTCTTGTGGAAATTTTATTGTAAGATATACTTCTATGTCTTTGTATATTCATGAAAGCTTATTGTCTGGATGTGTTGAAGAAGAATACATTAATAGAATACAGTGTGGTTCTCCCTCTTTCATATTATCTTGTCTCTTTGCATTTTGTTTGTGCTCTAGTGTGTTTCACTTGTAAGGCATTTGAAATACACCAGCTACAAGGTAGTTTGTTTAATTATTTATGAGTTCCTTTCAAGGAGAGGACTAAGTTTCATAGATAATTTCAGAGAGCAAAGCATTGTGATAAGGATTTGATGCAAATGTATGTATATGAGAGGATAGTTTGTAAGGCACTCTATCTCAGCTGCATGTAGTTTGTAAGGCACTCTACAGTATCTCTAATAGTTTATCTCTGTTGATTCATATTTTCATTGACTCTTTGCCCAAGGGATAGGCACCAGTCTAGAGTATAGTTTGTAGTCTGTTCCTCATCTAATATCAAAACTCATTTCAGTTAAACATACTTTTGTTACTGAGAACAAATGAGCTGAACTCATAAGGATTTGTATCAGCAGTATACTATTCAGTTTGTTAATCCCTTGAAGAGTGGATCATTAGGTTATCCCTCCTACAATAAAAGGAAGGAGGATGAAAATCCTTATATCACTAATTTTTGCTATATTTAAGACCATGGTTTGTATGGTTAAATCTTGCATCTGATTATGCTTGGTCATCTGCAAGATAATTTGTAAGTTGGTTTAACAAAGATACATAGCAAATCAGTGTCCACACTATAACATACTGTGTAAACAACAATCATAAAAGGTAAAACCTGCCTGAGTATATGTGGAGCTCAAAAATGAAGAAGGACCTTATCCAGTCCTTAGAAATTAGGCTTTTCTTGTCTCTGAATCAGTATTAGAAGGCATGGTGTTCAAGTAGTCATTTCAAGCACTGTGGTTCATACAAGAAAAATCCCTAACATGTGGAAGCCATTCTAAAATTGACACCACCGCATAGCCATAAAGAGCTAAAATATTTCTTTGGGAAGATCAAATTCGTGAGGAAGTTCATTAGTGGTTTCACAAAGATAGTAAAACCATTGAATGAAATACTCAAGAAAGATTTCAAGGTTGAATGGAATCTCCTAGCCAAGAAACATTTTGAGGAGAATAAGAATGTCATCGCTATAGCACTGATCCTGGTCAGCCTGGACTATACTATCCCTTTCAAGGTTTACTCTTTTACATCTGAGCACTCATGCGTAGACATCCTCACATAGAAGAAGAACATTGAAGATGAAAGACCCATAGCTTTTATGAGTTTCCCTTTCAAAGATGTCAAGCTTAGGTACCCATACTTGGATAAATAGTTTTTCGCTCTCATCAAAGTGGTGAAAAATTTTAGACACTACATCTTGAGAAGTAAAATCATTGGGGTAGTTCCAGATGCAACCGTAAAGTCCCTCTTGATGCAGAATGAGCTGGGAGAGTGGAGAGGAAAATGGATGGCCATCCTCCAAGATTTTGACCTTGAGATCCAACCAATGAAACTAGTGAGAGGCCAAGACTTGATGAAACTAATCTCTGAGGTTGAAGAAGGTTTGGTCTGCCAAACCTACACCAATCAAGGTGTGATCAGTGATGTATGGTACAGAGACATAGTGTATTATCTATTGCAAAAGCGTTGCCTAGAGGAAATGAGTGGTTCTAAGAGAAGATCACTGAGAATCAAGAGTAGCTCCTACATGTTGAAGACTGGGCAACTGTACAAATGCAATTATGAAGGCTTATACCTAAGGTGCTTGGATAGACTAGAGGCCAAGAAAATCCTAGAAAATTTCCATGACAAATACATAATGGGACATGGGTTAGCTGATGCAACGGCTCACCAAATCTTAAGGGCAGGATATTTCTAGCCAACAATATTCAGAGACACAAGAGAACATGTGAGATCTTGCCACACCTACCAAACTAGCACAACTCAAGAGAGAAACCCCGCAATGCCCTTACAACCAATATACAAGGGATGCCATTTTCCCAATGGGGCTTAGATTTTGTTGGATTGATTAATCCCCCCTTGTCTACAGGACACAAATTCATCCTGATAGCTACTAACTACTGCACATGCTAGACAAAAGCTCAAGCACTAAAGAATTGTACCACAAAGGGTGTGACTAGATTCCTGGAGGAATGCATAATAACTAGGTTTAGGATGTCATTTTATCTGGTATGCTACAATGCTCCCTCTTTTTCTTTGGCCTCGCTGATACAATGGGCCTTTGAGAACCAGGTAATCTTCAAGTTTTCTTCAAATTACTATTCATAAGGCAATGGTGTAGCAGAGTCTACCAATAAGAACTTAATGATAGTGATCAAGCACCTCTTAGATGACAACCCCAGGGATTGGCATGCACAATTGAAGTATGCTTTGTGGACTAATCGCGTAAGGATCAAAAATGCCCTGGGGACATCTCCATATTAGCTAGTCTATGGCTTGCAACAGGTCTTCCCTATGAACTTAAAAATACCAGTCCTTAGATTCATGGACCAATATGTGGGAGGAGAAGATAAAATCCAATTTTGGCTCATGAATCTCCTTAAATTAGAGGAGAAGTGAACATCAGCTCTGGAACACGTATCAAAACATCAAGCCATAGTCAAGAGGTGGTTCAATAAGAGAGCCACTATTAAATCCTTCAGGATCTCTGACCTTGTCCTCATGTGGGATAAGGAAAAAGAAAATCCGGGTAGCCACACCAAGTTCCAAAGATTGTGGAAAGGCCCTTATCAAATATCAAAGATCCTGGGGGAAAACACTTTTAGGACCAGCACGTTGAATGGAGAGTTGAACCCATTGCCAGTCAATGGGAAATTCCTCAAACATTACTTTGAACCTAATAGGGACTTCCTTACATCCCTTGTACCATAGTCCCCCTTTTTTTCTTTGGTTCTTTCCTTTCTTTTCTCTTTTTCATTTTCTCTTCGTCTCCCTCGCCATCAGTCCTTTCTTCCTTTCTTTTATCGGGGCTCATTTTTTTTTTTTGGTTCAGTGTGTTCTTGGATCCATTCCAAGGTAGTCCATAAATCAGAGCAAGGGTATTTCTCAGTCAATTCTCCAAAAGAAATTTGCAACGTGAAGAACACTATTTAAAAGGAAAAGTGATGATAGCTATCAATGATTAACAAGAAGAAGTTCAAGGCTTGGTCATCATGATCATGAAATACACTAAAAGGAAACACTCAAAGAGCAATGGTTCCTTGAATGTTTGGCAGTTGCAACTGACACTAGTGCATAGATTTGGGTACCCACTAACCCAGAACCTAGGTCTGAACGAATGCAAAGGCAATGGAAAAAGAAAAAGAGAATAGTTGGAGAGAGAATAAAAGCAAGAACACAAGAAGAAAAGTGTCCCAAAGAGGCCACAAGTGTGAAATTTAGGTGACACAGCCTAATCATTGCCCAGATCAGATCAAATAAGAAAATAAAATTTCATTGTTATGGACCTGAACACACCGGGTGAGAAAGTACACAAACATCCAGGGGCTTAACATATCTCAAAAGCACACAAAAGAAATAAAATGACAATGCAAAAGACAGAACTCTCAAGAGAAAGAAAGCCACAGCCTAGCATAAAAATGGACTTGGGTGAATATGGTAACCTCTACCGGGGCTATGAACACCTGACTGGCAGTAGAGAAAGGTTATACTTTGGATTTGGGGAAGAATTTTTCAAGGCTATGAATGCTTGACTGGAAGCAAAGCTCTTTTCAAGAAGCCCTAGTCTACTTAGCAAAGTTTGGGAGCAACTGACAAACATTCTGGTTACCACAATCAAGGGTCAAGGAATGCATACACGTTAACACACACTGGGAACTGGTGGAAAACCTCAGATTGAAATTCATTTAAAGATTGATCGACACCAACACCTATTGGCCTTGTTCTGCTACGAAGTTACAGCTTGGGAGAGTAATGATGATAGAGAAATGCCTTGTCATTCCTCCTTTTTTCAGGCTATTTGTTGTGGATCAACAGCACACACCCCATTTCTTTGGTCCTCTAACCATGGGGACCCCCTCTTCTTTATTTTTTTTGGTTTTTTCAATCTTGTTTCCCCCCTTTGAGTCCTCACTTGGTTAGCTTCAGAAGAACAGGCATTATCATAATCCCAAGGAAAAGCACCTTTTTGGTCTTTCGGCCCTTTCAGAGTTTTAGGGACCTAGGTACTCCAAAACACCAAAATGATCGAAAGGATGAAAGATGGTCCTTTTGGTGTTTTTGGCATCCGAAGCCACCGAAAGTCTGGACATGTCTACGTCCAAACTTTTGGTGTTTCAGACACTGCAACCACCAAAAGCACTAACGTCAAAGCCCGTGGTTCATAATTTATGAAGGCCCTATTAAGAAAACACTTTGCACCCTCAATTTTGATTTTCTTGAGAGCTCACAACTTTAGTGTCTTCACCCTCGGCCCTAAAACTTGACCGCACACACTCACCTCTAGCTCTGCTGTGCCATCCTCTCTGCTTTTAGCCCCTCTAAGGTAATTCTTCTTCGCGTGCCTCTCATTTTATTTCCCCTAGTTTTCTTTTAGGTTTCAGAGTGTTTTCCCACCCTATCACTGGTCTGGCCTAGGTTGTTTTGGGTCTCCTTCTCCCATAGTATCTAAGGGGGCCTGTGGGAACCTTCTTTTTGTGAAGGGGTCTATCTATTTTATGTTGGGATTTTCCGTCTAGGTTTTTTTTGTGTGTTAAGGGTTTTGGTCGTGACCTTTGTCGCAATTTTTCAGCCTCCGAAAGGCCAAAAACTAGGTCATGGTCATTTGTCTTGTTGTCAGACATTCGACCCTCTCATTGTTTCAAACCTCTAAAACATCTGAAACACCAACATGACCAAATTCCTGAAATACCTTTCCCTTTTCATTATTTTGGAGACTCGGGCTTTCAGCATTTCGGACCCCTGAAAGGCCCAAAATCCTGACAGATCCAAGCCTTTGAGTTCTGGCTTCAAGTTTTGGGACTTTGCACTTTTCAGCATCCACAAAACCTTTAGAGTTTGGAAGGCTAAAAGGTCCAAAAGATCTCACCGAGAATGATGGCTTTTTTTTTGCACTTTCAGCCGGTTTTCCCTCTAAAACTTTCTTTGGCGTCTGAAACCCTGAAAGTGCAAAAAACATACATTCTCGGTGAGTTTGGCATTTTCACTATGCTTTCTTAGTTTAATCAACTTTCTTTCAGTTTGTTCCTCAAATAAGATATTGATACTTGCATGTTCTATCACAGGAATGATTGAGAAATAGATTACTTTGCCCATGAAGTACCAATACAAGGGGAACACTCCTCCTTCAAAGATTGGCAACAAGCACAGTGAGATCACCGATACGGATATCAGGAATGTAAATTGGGATCAATTTCTCATGAGGTGCACCAAACCACAAGGAAGGTCAAAGGACTATACTTCATTTGTATTAGCAAGAATTGTCAATGAAGTAGCCCACCTAGTGGCTGTGACCTCACCTTAGTTAATCATGACCTTAGCAAATCACTATGACTTAGATAGAAGGGTGGTTCAAAACACAGAGGGCCAAGTAATATTAGATATCAGGCCAGACGACATAGAGGATGTATTCCATCTTCACAAAGGCATAGACAAGTTCTATGACTTCTTCATAGAAAAGGGAAATTTATGGTTCATGAATATAAGTGATAAAGCATACGAGATAGTCAATAAAAATTACCTTGAATAACCTCTCCCAAAGAATAAGTTGGACAAGATAGACCTAAGGAGGGGATACATGCATGATGACATCAAAATAACCATAACCATGTTGAGCCGAGTATATGGGTTACCACAATCCTCCCAACTAGAGAATTGGATGATTCTCCTGACTGAAAGAATCAAAGGCCGCAGGTCTAGGTTCAACTGGGGAACCATCATTAGCAACAAGTTGGATGAACAACTCATGGAAGTAAAACATAACCCCAAGTTCTACATGAGCACTTATGTGGTATAATTATTAGTAGCCTGGGTAGATTACCCTGGACTCACCAAGAGGGGCAACCTAAATGATCCCAATGCATGGCATTACATGGTATATCTTCAACTAAAAAAGGGGGAAAAAATGTCAGAAGATAGCCCAGACTACAGGATAGTCAACGACGCTTTCATCTTCGCAATCATCAGATCCATCAAAGGTGACTTTGCAAAAAGGATTTCAGAGAAAGTTGCCACTAAGATAAGGACCATATGGTCCTATTAAATTTAGTTTAGGACCTTCACCTATATTCAGATAGAAGGATCAATGGTAAAGCCAAAGAAACTACCTAGATATCCATCTGACTGGATAATCATTTTGGAGATGGCCCAACAACTCGCCGATGCGTATGAGCACATAAAGAACAAGAAGAAGCACTGTTGGGATTTTCCCATTTCATTGGGACTATATACCCTACAAGATATGAAGGTCTACAAGTCTGTAGCCTTTGAATGGGATGATTTCCCCTTGGAGCTTTACAAAACAGTGTGGCCTCGATTTGATCCTATAGGCACTTACAGCCACATTATTGGCAAATTCTACATTCATGAACCACATGTGGAGGATCATTAGATGAACTATGTGGATGACCATGAGGTCAGGATCTAGGATTACTTTAGGATGACCCTTACCCTAGAAAAGGAAGTTATAAATACCCTTATTCCCCCCTAAAGTTTGGGAGTATGATTCAGATGAGGTATTGGAGATAATTTACACCAATGATAAGATATATGGCAGGCCCATCATGAATGCAGACATTGACAAAGATGAAAATCATGACATTGATTTCTAGGCAAGGCATGTGATGATAATGACAGAGGAGTGGATCAAGAGGCCCTAAAAAATGAGCCCAATACCTATGATGACGTTGATGGATGCACCCAAACAAGTGGATAAACAACTCAGGGAGAAAAACACAGCTCCAAAATACAAGAAAGCACCACCACAGAAGCCAAGCACGGTGTATGGCCATGAACGTGTGGTGTAATATGGGTCAAACCTAAGGCCCAAGGCTCCCAAGACAACAATTACTAGACAAATAGATTCCCTTATTGTCCCAGCATAGGTTGCATCATATGAAGGACCCTCAACTTCAGGACAATATTTTCCCTCCACGGGAAAGAGCAAGAAGATATACAAGATAAATAAAGCTTCTCTTTCCCCGCAATTAGAGACCATGCAAGAATAATTAAAAGAAGAAGAGGAGGAAGATTTCCCTCTAGTCAAAAGAACAAGATCTCACAAAAGGAGAGAAAAGGAGACTAGTAGGAAGCAACAAGAAGATCCTAAAGAGAAAGATAACCCCTTAGATGTTCTTGGGTCGGATGAGTTCCAACTATCAAACTTTGAAGGTCTAGAAGGTTTCTCAGACTAGGGCCAAGATACGCCAGGGTATATGAATGGATACAAGACAAGTGGTCCTTCTCTCTTCCAACCATAGGTAACCTTAACTCCACCTCCCACTCAATTCACTAACCCAAACCCCAATATACCTATTATGCGAAAGAGCTCCAAAATGGATCATGGACTTAGGAATACGGAGTCCGCACTCACCCAAGAGGTGTCTATAAAATATCCCACAATAGAAAAAATTCCTATCACAACACCCCCTCATGTTCCTACTCCACCATATACTGTCTCACCTTCTATTCTAGCTCCCCCACCATTTCTCCAAACTCCACCAACTACTCTTCTACCTCTAATTCTAAATCTCCCAACACCTACTCCACCATCATTGAGCCCTCTACTTTTCCACATCCCAACTCCTCGAGGGTCAATAAAACCAAAGTATATGTCACCTTTTGAAACCACACTGAAGGTCATGACAGGTCTCAATACAGAAGTTTTAGCTAGCTCCTTGGGTGATGAAAATAGAGGCCAAGAAAAACAAGATGAGGTAGGAGAAGAAAAGGGAAAGGCGGAGGATGAAAGGGAGAAAGGGGAAGAACACCAAGAAGAGGGGAATGAAGAGAGGAAAAGGGGAAAGGACCAAATCAAGAGATGATTCTAGGGTCACAAAATTTGGATTCCATCTTATAAGTTACCCCATATGAGCCAATCACTGCCTCTAGTAAGCCTACATGGTTTACTAGAGAAATCTAGCTAAGGAGGAGAACTTACATAGATGATGATGAAAAGGAAAATGCATACATAGCATCCTTGGGGAAATAATTTCAACAAACAGTGGTCATATTACCAGCATAGACAATGTCATATGTCACCCAAGACACTAGGGGATGCTGGAAGGCACAGATTGCAGTCCCATTTGCCAGCACCTCTCAAGCCCAAAATCCTTCAGTAGACTACACATTTAAGGAGGTAGATTTGGGGGAACCTATGAGGGAGGGGAGCAAGACACTAGCAGCTGTATGGATCAAACATGCTCTAGGTTTCATGAGTAAAGATGAAGAGACCATAAAAGATTTGACTAAGAAGAATGAAACCTTGAAGAGCTTCATCAACAAAATGGTTGGTCTCATTGAATCCAACTACCTGGAGGCCTTACTATAGGCAGTATTAGATAAAATAAATGCCCCAGACTTACCAATAGGTCTAACCCCCTCCTTCATCAAAGCAAGTATAGATTGGAAGGTGGATTTTGAGCAATGTGGGGAAGAAGCCATCAAGTAAATATTCAGACCTTATAGGGTTATTCTAGTTGAGGCTAAAAATCTAATAGATTTGATGACAAAGGAAGGTGGCCTAGAATGTAAGATAGGCAAATGGAGAGTCACTCTATAGGATTTATAGATTATTAGAAAACAATGCTTCCAAATCTTGGTAAAGATATATGAAAGTGAAGAGCTAGACAAATTTGAGGCTTGGATCAAGTGCATAACCAATATAGTTAACATTTATGAGAAATTTCATGCTTCCATATTGGATAAACAGAAAGAGGTCCTGGAATGGGTGGAAGAAATATATATCTTCTTTACAGGGATCAGCCCTGATCTATACCAAGATGAAGATAAACATGTCTTACTGCCATCCAAAGAAGTGGTCCAATAATTCAGGGACATCATAGAAGTTACAGGGACCAAGGAGGCCTTGCAACAATTGTTTTATTCAAAGCAAGAGATGATGAAGATGGTGAATCACATAGAAGAGATTCAATTCTTCACTTCCAAGCTAACAGCCTTCAAGAAAAAGAAAGAATGGAAAGTTAACAGGGCTAAAAGGAAGGAGATAAACTATGAAGAAGTCCAAGAGATCATACAAAGGCTCCAGGATACACACTTTAAAGTATTCCCAAATTGACCCTTTGTGTCATAGAACAGTTTTGAAGATTTTCTAAGGATGGTTTCAAAATTTTTGGCCTTTCAGATTTTCAGCCTTTTGGCCTTTCAGCCCCATCAACAACCCAGCCTTTTGGCCTATTGGCCCTACAAAGTTTTCAGCCTTTTGTCCCTCTGATTTTTTGGCCTTTTTGGCCTTCTAGGTATTTCGGCCTTTTCGGCCTCTGATAAGTCCAAACTATGGACCAAGGTTTCAATAATAAACACTTAAAAGATTTTGACAGTAGAAAAGTTCCAGGGTTGAGGTCGGGGTCTGAATAACTAGGTGTTTCCAATGAGATCACATTTTTCCACACCAGTTGAACTCTAGATCTAATTGATGGTTAGCTTGAGTTTGTTTTGAAATAAATAAGGGTTCCCTATCAGTCTCCACTATCAAATGAGCTTCCAGATGAAGATTCCAAGAAAGACTTCTAGAAACAAGAAGAAGATTTTGAGTTTGCTCAAGAAACCCCTTCTTTTTTTCTCTTTCTTCTTGGTGAGTTTGACCCTCCTTGCATGGGAAAACTGATTGTAAATGGGTTCATAGATCCATACAAGTTATCTAGTGTCACTTAAGAATAGTTTCCCTTCGAGTAAATTTTTAGTTTAAAATTATTTTTTTCTCTTTGATACCCTAAATTTGGAATTCAGAGTTATGGATCAAATTCTATATATTGTAATCACAAAATCAATGTAAAGGGTAAAAATATTAATACAATAAAGATATACATTTGGTGCTTCATTCCTGGTGTGTGAATTTCTACTACCTATGAGAAATTATTGAATGTATGCTTGCATTGTTCATTATTTTCAGAGAGCCTCTTATTTATTATGCTTTGAACTCGTGTTTTCTCTTAGTTGAAGTTTGTTGGTGTTTGCTTTACCTTGCTATGACAAATGCATGGAAGAGATCATCTTTGGGCTTAATGATAAATCTGTCTCATGGGTTTGCACATCTTGGTGGCTTCACGATTTGCTTGATTTTGAATATCTTGCATGAGTGAATATGTCTTCTCTCCAAATGCTTGCATCTGTGGGGTAGTGAATTGTTCCTTGGCCTAATTTATCCCTTGTGGGTTTACTCCAAATCTCTCTCATCATTCAATTCGCAAGGAAGGGTTTTACGACAGTTTATGTCTATAGGATTTTTTAGTAATTTGTTTTACTTCTCGTTACTCTATTCTCTCCTTAAATTTTGTCTTTAAATTATGAAAATCCACATTTTTGAAAACACAAAATTGCATTTTATTTACAACACCCATATATGTTTAAACGCAAAATACCAAAAGAGAAATAAAGTGTTTTGCAGTTTGATGTCTTGAATGAACTAGAAAAGGCCTCCTTGTGAACATTCACATTTATCTTCAACTGAGTAACCAAGAAGGATGTGACCCAACCCCGGAGAACCTTGGGAATAACCCTATTATTCTTTCAAGAGAGGAAATTGAATCTTGAGATCCTAGCAAGTTGGCTTGTGTCAAAACAATGCTCAATAATACCATATGCAAAATAAGTGTCATACATGTTTACACACCCCCTAGGTCCAACCTCGGGTCAACACGACACCTTAAACCCTTATGGAAAACCCTAAAAACTAATATGGAAGAGTCCTGCCCAGGTGGTAGCCCAAGCTACACAAGTGGTCATTGTATATGTTAAATTTTTCCTTGTTATTCAGCCATACACTTCAACATAGTCCTTGTTCATCCGACACATACAGAAGTAAATATGAGGTATTCATCCTGTATGCATGTATGATTTGATCTATTGCCTTCTATCTAGATGGGTTTTCAAATAGCTCTCATAATGAGAGTCTCACAAGCATAGACCAATCTAAGAATGAAGGATTTTTCTCCATGAATGTGATGCAATGTAGTGCAAGACTAATCTAAATGATATTGAAAGATGCAAGATTATTCTAAAAATTGAAATGAGATTAAACTAAGACATGATTGCAATGCAATTAATCTAATAAATTGACATTAATCTATTGCAAATGATAGCTAAATGTAAATGAAATTATCAACTAAAATGAAGCAGTAATTCTTTGTTCTAACAATGCATATTTTCGCAGGGGGTTTTGAATGACAAATGGGAGTTCTTTTATAGACTTAGAGGTGATCAAAATAGAAAGTTTCCTTTTTGAAATAAAATAGATAGAAAAGCCAATTCAAATTAGCAAGCTTTCTTTAAAACAAAACAATAAATTATTTTCCCTTTGCTTTAACTGTTTTCTTTCTTTGATTTTAAGTGTTTTCTTTCTCTTTAAAGCACAATTAATTCAAGACTTCTATTTCTGAATTAAAGAGAATATTTTTGAGAGAATATTTAATTAAATAAATAAAGTGTGACCTCATAAATATGTTTTTCTCAATTATCTAAATAATTAAATTCAATTATTGAAATGAGGATATTTATTTAATTCCTTTTTATGTGTTTTAGCTAAAAGTGGTGAATTTAATTAAATTAAATTGCTAGGACTTTATAATTAAATTAATTCAATCATAGGGTTTGTTTAGCTAATTGATTGACATTTAGAATTTAAATATAATGTATGATTAATGCATATTTAGGATTTCCTAAATTTGACACCTAGGTTGAATAAAGTCAGTCAAAACTTAGAATTTCCTAGTACAATAGGACTTTGATGATTCAGAAGAATGACAAATGCAACAAAATTGGTTAGGGTTGCAAAATTCCAATTTTGGGGTGTTATATTTTGCCCCTCTTTGAATTAATGTGCAAGAAGCGCATTGATTCAAATAATAGTCTGATGCTTGAAGCACAGAAGAATAGATTTTGAAAATTGATGATGCAAAGATTGATTGATGAATATTTTAGAGCCATCTCTAGGATAGAGCTTAACTCTATGAAGTGTAGGTTAGGTTGTCAAAATGTCGGTCAAATAGAGTTTTCAAGAATCATCTCCAAGACAAAGCTTGATCCTCAGGGATCTGGGTTAGATTGCCTCGATACCTAGTAAATTAAGATTTTGAGAATGATCTCTAGAACAAATCTTGATCCTCAGGGATCCATGTTAGAATGCCTTGATACCTAATAGATTAAGATTTTGACAATCATCTCCAGGATGAAGCTTGATCCTCAGGGATCTGGGTTAGAATGCCCTGATACCTAATAGATTGACATCTTTCAAATATTTTCCCTAGAACAAGGCTAAACCTTTAGGAGTCGGGGTTACATTTCCCCAATACCTATCCACAAAAAGATAGTCAATAGAGCTTTTAGGACTATCTTGATGTGAGTGTTTTAAGGCTTGCTAGCCCTTCAACTAAGAGACCTTAGCTTGTCTCTTCTAGGAACCTAATCTCCTCTAGGTCCTGATTGGCTTAGATGATTAACTAATTCCAATTCCAACTCTTCTCTAAGAGTTCTCAACTCATGTGCTTCATGTTGAAAGACTAACAAATTTTAGTTAGTTCAAATCTTCACTTCTCCCACTACACTTAGAAATATCTAAGTGCCAAATCCACTCTAGAATTCAAAGATTCATTATAGGGATATCTATCAAATTGAAAATTTTCATATCCTTATCATTTGAAGCCATTTATCAGGGTCTTCAACTTGGTCTTTACCGGGTTCAAGGATTCAATCACTTGGAAGCCTAGCTGAGGCCTATTTCTTGTAGCCTTTTATAGTGTATTTTTCCCAATTCTTTCAAAACTTTTCCAAAGAACTTGAAAAAAAAATCACACATTTAGATACCCTTTATCACTTTACAAGATATTTTGAATGTTTTAGTTTCCTAAGCCATCCATACATAGGGTTCCTACAATGTAGGTCCAATAGGGCTAATAGGCCTAATTTCTAGGACTCTCTACAACATAGTTGAAAACTTGCTCAAAACTTGGTTGAATGGATTGGTGTGAACTCAATCCTCATATAATGTTAGGATATGACTATACCCTATCTATAACTACACTTATCCCATACATTTCTTCTCTACCCTGCAAGATATGCTCAATCTTTCATCTCCAAACCTCTAACCGGGCAGTGTTTGCTCGCCTAGGGCTTGGCACTAAAAATAGAAAATTGACTCCACCAGACTCCTACTCCTACATATGAATAGACTATTGACTCCCCTAACATATCCAACCACCCTTAGGAATATCCCATTGTTAGTTTTCATGTGGGAGCCATGAATCGACTGACTGGTTAGGACACGACCATTGAACACACAAAACACAAAATAATTTACCTCAGACCTTAGACTATCTCTAAACAACTAGCTTTCTTAATAAAAAAAACTTCAAACTATCCTATGAACACAAATCCACTACTAAAATAAGGCATTCAATCCATTATATATCACTGTCACAATGAAATGCTCAGATTTCCTGAAAACATAGAGTTGCAAAGCTCTATTCAAATTCAAAACTTTTTACAATGTATCCTCTCTCTATCAATATTCAAGCCTCCCCTCACATTAGATGCCTCATTCCATGTTTCTAGGCCTTTTTTTTTATTCCCCACTCCTATCTTGTAGCGGGATCCAAGGTAACCGAGTTGCATGCAACATTTGCAATAATTGCAAATGTTGTCATGACAACATTTTAACAACTTTTGGCATCTTTGCCATTATGCGTCCTCCCTAATTTTTAGGACCTCTAACCTCTTCCTTTTGAGGATCCAAGATCATTCATTGCCTTATGGCATCTCTATGAGATCAGTTATGTGTTTAAGACACATTGAAGGCTCAAATCTAACATTAAGCAACTAAGCCTAAGAAAAATAAAAACTACTAACAATGGCTAATTTGGTGACCTTAGTCCTAATGACTAACTCACGTATCCCACATTGCAATGACCTTTTAATATATAAAAAAAACCTAACTATCTTGATATGGCCAATGTCAAGTACAAGCCAAAAAATGACTAAAACATGAAGGTTAGCCTAGGTGTGCTCCTGCACCATATCTCCAGAATGAAGCTTATTTCCCCAATATCTAGGTTACATTTCCCAGACACTGGTTAGATTGATATATTTCACAATATTGTCCCCAGAATGAGGTTCAACCTTTAGGAGTCAAGGTTAGATTGTCTTGATACCTATCCCAAAAGATAGTCAATAGAGATTTTTATGACTATCTCCAGAACAAATCTTAGTCCCCCAATATCTAGGTTAGATTGTCCAGACATTGGTTAGATCGAGCTCCTACACCATATTTTAGCAACTTTTGGCATCTTTTCCATTATGCCTCCTCCTGAGTTTTAAGACCTCTAACCTCTTCATTTGGAGGATCCAAGATCATTTATGGCCTTATGGCATCTCTATGACATCACTTATGTGTTTAAGACACATTCAAGGCGCAAATCTAACATTAAGAAATTAAGCCTAAGAAAAATAAAAACTACTAACAATGGCTAATTTGGTGACCTTAGTCCTAATGAATAACTCACCTAGCCCACATTGCAATGACCTTCTAAGGTGTAAAAACAACCTAACTATCTTGACTTGGCCAATGTCAACTACAAGCCAAAAATACTAAAACATTGAGGTTAGCCTAGGTGTGCTCCTACACCATCCTCCCCAAAACAAAAAATTCAATCCACCCTTGGATTGAGGATGCTTGGATCAATCCCCATATTTTTAAACTCTTATTCCTTTACCCATACTGCATCACCATTGGTTTGACCATGCTTCTTTATTAAGTGTTCTTTGTGTTCTTTGGTTCTAGTTTGTTTGTAGACTCTAGTATCTAGTACACTATCAGCTCCTGTGACTGTAGCAGGGGGTAATTGGAGATCTTCCACATCTCTAATCACTTCTTGGAGACTCTGATCCATGTCTTGCTGTGGTCTTTTGTAGTGGACTAAGTATGCAATATTGAAAATAAATGACAGTCCACTGTCTTCCGGGAGCTCAACTCTCAATGCATTATCACCATACTTAGATAAGATAGGACAAGGACCTATCCTTCTCATTTTCAACTTGTGAGGGACCCCCTTTTTAAGTCTTTATTTGTTCATATGCACCATGACCATGTCACCCACATTGAACTGAACTGTTCTCCTACTCTCATCAACTTTACTCTTATGCTTCATAGTATTCTCTATCAAAGTCCTCCTAACTGTATCATGTATCTCCTACATTTCATAGATAAAATCATCTACATATCCACTTTCCTTCACTCCATCCTTCAAGTCTCTCAACTCATAGACTCCTCTAGGATGCAATCCATATACTATCTCAAATGGGCTCTTCCCTGTTGAACGGTTGATAGTGTCATTGTAGGAATACTCGGCTTGCCCAATCAATTGATCCCATTGCTGTCCACATTCCTTTGTCAAGAACCTTAGTATATTTCAAAGGCTCCTATTCACCACTTCAGTCTAACCATCAGTTTGGGGATGGTATGCAGACCCGAAGGATAAATTAGTGCCCAATCTTTTCCAAAGAGTCTTCCAAAAATGACTCATAAATTTAGTGTCTCTATCTGACACAATGCTCATAGGTAACCCATGGATTCTTACTATCTCCTTGAAGAAGAGAGAGGCTATTTGGCTGGCATCATTAGTGGTCTTGCATGGCACAAAGTGAGCCATCTTGTTGAATCTGTCCATAACTACATATACATTATCCATGCCTTGTCTTGTCTTGGGTAACCCAACTACAAAATCCATGCTCAAACATTCCCATGGCCTAGAGGGAATAGGTAGTGGCTAATAGAGGCCTACATTTGAAGAAGTACCTTTTTCTCTTTGACATACAATGCAACTTTCCACATACCTCCTAACATCAAGATTCATCCTTAATCGATAATATAACCTTTGAACAAGTTCTTCGATCTTAGTGATCCCAAAGTGACCACTCAACGCACCATTGTGCTTTTTGTGGATTAAGTTCTCCCTAATATACCCTCTAGGGACACACAATTGATTTCCCTTAAAAAAAAGGTTACTTTTCAAAGTGTATTCAGCATACTTGCTATGAAAAAGATTCTTAAATTTAGTATATACCTTATAAATGTCTACAAAGTCTTCATCATCAGCATATAGATCCTTGAAGTGATCTATTCCCATACTCTTCAACTAAATTTCTAGAATTGTGAGAGCTCTTCTAGACTATGCATCTGCCACTTTATTGGGGACACCTTTCTTGTGTTTTATATTAACGGTATAAGCTTGTAGGTACTCAACCCACTTCATGTGTTTGTGACTTAACTTTTCTTGAGAGTTCAAGAAACTTAAAGCTTGATTATCCAAGTAGACTATGAACTCCTTGGGGAGTAAATAGTGTCTCCATTTCCTTAAAGCCTGAACCAATGCATACATTTAAATGTCATATGAAGAATACTTCCTCTTGGCCTCACTTAACTTTTATGAATGAAATTCTATTGGTCTTCCCTCTTGGTTTAGGACAGCTCCAATAGCCACATTGCTTGCATCACACTCAATGGTGAAAAGATTCTCAAAGATTGGAAAGACTAAGACAGGCTGGGTAGAAATATTTTCTTTCAATAACTCAAAGCTCTTAGTGGCTTACTCATTCCACATGAACTTATTCTTCATTCCTTCTTTGATTGTGTCCAACATACGAGCACAAATAGCACTAAACTTCCTTATAAACTTCCTATAATACTGAGCAAGGCCATGAAAACTTCTTACCTCTATTTTTGTCCTTGGAGTAGGCCAATTCATAATGGCTTCCACTTTACTTTTGTCCATTTTTAGATTACAATGAGAGAGAACAAACCCAAGGTACACTAGCTCTATTTTGATGACCTCACATTACTCCAAGTTTATCATCAACTTCTCTTCATGAAGCTTCTTGAAGACAATTTCAAGGTGTTGAAGATGTTCCTCTCTTGTCTTGCTATAAATTAGTATATCATCAAGATATACTACAACAAATTTTCCAATGTAGTCTTTGAGAAATTCATTCATGAGCCTCATGAATGTAGAGGGGGCATTAGATAGTCCAAATGGCATGACAAGCCATTCATACAAACCTTCATTGGTTTTGAATGTTATCTTCCATTCATCACCCTCATGTATCCTAATTTGCTGATACCCACTCTTCTAGTCTATCTTGCTATAGTACTTGGCTTCACCTAGACAATCCATTAGGTATTCAATCCTAGGTATGGGGAACCTATACCTAATGGTCATCCTATTTATGGATCTTTAATATGTATAAAGGCTGCATTTTACTCCTTTCTTTGGTGCTAGGATAGTAGGTACTACACAAGGGCTAATGCTTTTCTTGATAAGGCCTTGGTTAAGGAGTTCTTCTATTTGCCTAGCAATTTCCTCATTTTTTTAAGCGGTCATCTTGTAAGCTATCGTATTAGGTAGGGTAGCTCTAGATATGCAGTCTATCCTATGAATTATGGCTCTTTTAGGGGGTAATGCTGATGATTTTCCATCACTTACTATGCCTTCATAAGTCTGCAACATGCTTTGTATCTCCTAAGGTATCTCTGATTTCTTGTCTCTTTTTTCTTCATTATTTTCTCTTGGCCTTAGTACCAATTCATAGCCAACTCCTTCTCCTTCTTCCATGGCTTCTATGAATTCTTTTTCACCCACCATAAGCACATTAGGAACTGTTGTCTTTGCATATGCATCTTCTAACAATGATTGGATTTTGAAAGTTACTTTTTCCTTCTTGAATGTATAGGAGTTCTTCACTCCATCATGGATAGCTTGGGAGTAAAATTTCCATAGTCTTCCTAGTAGAAAGTGACATGAATCCATGGGTAGAACATCACATAGAACCTTGTCCTTATATCTCCCTATATAGAACTCTATGCAAGCTTTCTCATTGACTAAGACATGTCCCTTATTGAGCCATGTGACCTTGTAAGCATGGGTATGAGGTATCCTTGTCACGCCTAACTTGCTGAATGCTTCTTCTAACACAATGTAATCAGTAGACCCTGAGTCCACTTTGACTCTACATACTTTACCCATTACCTTACATTTGATTCTAAATAGGGAACTTCTTTGGCTTGGCTCTTCTTTAACCGGCTCCTTGATCAATGTTCTCCTCATCATGAGGTTCTCACCTTCTTCTAAATTTAGTAGTACCTTAGAGTGTGTCTCTTTTGTATTTGTCTCTTCATGAACTAAATTAGTTCTCTTTTTACCTCCTTTATAAGTACTACCCTTCTTTGGACACCTTTAGGAAGGGTGTCCCATTTGGTTGCAATGATAGCATTTCATATTGGCAAAGTAATTTCCTCTTCCTTGTCCACCACTTCTTCCTCTGAAGTTTGAGTTCCTTCCTCTACCACTTCTACTAGAACTTCCCTCTTTCTGCTCAGTGTACTTAACTTCACCTAGTGTCCTTTATTTAAAGCTTCTTCCACCATAGAAACCTCTTTATCCTCTATTATCCCTTCCTATACCTCTTCCTTTGGAGGTTTTCTCTTGTTTTCTTTTGCCTTTCTCCTCTATCTTCAAGCCCAGTTGGTAACATTGGCAAATGGTTTTGAAGTTCACAAGACTCATGTCTTCTTAAATAGACCACTTGAGTCCATTCAAATATCTAGCTACTTTGATGTTTTCATCCTCCACCACTTGTGATATTAAGCACAAATTTTGAAACTCTTTGTTGTATGCTTGGAGATTCAAATCTTTTTGTCTAAGATTATGTCTTCTCCTATGCTACTGAACCTCATAATCATCAGGCAAGTAAGCCTTCTTGAACTTAGTCACCATGCCCTTCCATGAGACTATAGGACTCTTTCCTTCTTTCTCCCTTTAAGTTTGAACAAACTTCCACCATGTTAGAGCTGACCCTCTCAACCTTGACTTGGCCACACTCAATTTTTGGGCCTCTGTGATACCATCACATTTGAAATGGTTCTCTATACTATCAATCCAATCCACAACTGAATCTGGATCCATTTGTCCACTAAAAAGTGGTACACCCTCCAAAGCTTTGCCACATAAAGCCTTTAGTACCTTTAAGAAGGGTTCTTGGTCACTAATAGAGTCAGGGGTTGGAAATTCCTCTTCTAAATCCACTCCCTTCTCCCTTTCTTCTTTTTCTTCTTTCTAATCTATCTTATCTTTCATGTTTTCAGGTTTGTCTTTGACTTCTCCCAAGAGTTTCTCTATTTGAGACAACCTTTCTCTTAACAACTTGTTGTCTTCTTCTTGCTCATCCACATTTTTGGCTAACTTAGAATTATTCACCATGGTTTTTTCTTCTACTAATCCAAGTGGGGTGTTCTCTCCAACTGATTCAATAGGATAAAACATCCACCACAAGCCTGATCTCAATCAAGCTCTGATACCAATATGATGTGAGTGTTTTAAGGCTTGCTAGGACTTCAACCAACAAGCCTTAGCTTGTCTCTTCTAGGAACCTAATCTCCTCTAGGTCCTGATTGGCTTCGATGACTAACTAAGTCCAATTCCAACTCTTCTCTAAGATTTATCAACTCATGTGCTTCACCTTGAAATACTAACACCTTTTAGTTAGTTCAAATCTTCACTTCTCCCACTACACTTAGAAAGATCTAAGTGCCAAATCAACTCTAGCATTCAAATAATCATTGAAGGGACATCTATCAACTTTAAAATTTTCATATCATTTTCATTTGAATCCATTTACTAGGGTCTTCAACTTGGTCTTTACTGGTTTGAAGGATTCAATGACTTGGAAGCCTGAGGCCTATTTCTTGTAGCCTTTTACATTGTGTTTTTCCCAATTCTTTCAAAAAATTTCCAAATAACTTGAAAAACCAATCACACATTCAGATACCCTTTATCACTTTACAATATATTTTTAATTTTTAAGTTTCCTAAGCCCTCCGTACATAGGGTTCCTACAATCTAGGTCCAATAGGGCTAATAGGCCTAATTTCTAAGACTATCTGCAAACTAGTTGAAAAATTTCTCAAAACTTGGTTCAATGGATTGGTGTGAACTCAATACTCATAGCATGTTAGGATATTACTATACCCTATCTATAACTACACTTATCCCGTACAGTGCTTCTCTACCCTGCAAGATATGCTCAATCTTTCATCTCCAAACCTCTAACTAGACAGTGTCTTCTCGCCTAGGGCTTGGCACTAAAAATATAAACTCAACTCCACTAGACTCCTACTCCTACATATGAATATATTAATGACTCCCCTAACATATCCAACCATCCTTAGGAAGATCCCATGGTTATTTTTCATGTGGGAGCCATGAATCGACTGACTGGTCAGGACACGACCAGTGAACACACAAAGCACAAAATAATTTACCTCAGACCTTAGAATATCTCTAAAAAAATAAATTTATTAATGAAAAACACTTCAAAATATCCTATGAACACAAATCCACAACTAGAATAAGGCATTCAATCCATTAGATATCACTATCACAATGAAATGCTCGGATTTCCTAAAAACACAGAGTTGTAGAGCTCTATTCAAATTCAAAACTTGTTACAATGTATCTGCTCTCTGTTGAGATTCAAGTCTCCCCTCACATTAGATGCCTCATTCCATATTTCTAGGCCTTGTTGGTCAATTCCCCACTCCTATCTTGTAGCAGGAGCCAAGGTAACCGAGTTGCATGCAACATTTGCAATAATTGCAAATATTGTCATGACAACATTTTAGCAACTTTTGGAATCTTTTCCATTATGCCTCATCCTTGAGTTTTACGACCTCTAACCTCTTCATTTTAATGATCCAAGATCATCTATGGCCTTATGGAATCTCTATGATATCACTTATGTGTTTAAGACACATTCAAGGATCAAATCTAACATTAAGCAACTAAGCCTAAGAAAAATAAAAACTACTAACAATGGCTAATTTGGTGACCTTAGTCCTAATGACTAACTCACCTAGCCCACATTGCAATGACCTTATAAGGTCTAAAAACAACCTAACTATCTTGACTTGGCCAATGTCAATTACAAGCCAAAATGACTAAAACATGGAGGTTAGCCTAGGTGTGCTCCTGCACCATATCTCAAGAATGAAGTTTAGTCCCCCAATATCTAGATTAGATTACCCAGACACTTGTTAGATTGATATCTTTCACAAGACTATCCCCAAAACAAGGTTCAACCTTCAGGATTCAGGGTTAGATTTCCTCGATACCTGTCCCAAAAGATAGTAAATAGAGATTTTTAGGACTATCTCTAAAACAAAGCTTAGTCCCCCAATATCTAGGTTAGATTGTCCAGACACTGGTTAGATAAAGTTTTAGAATCATCTCCAGAATGGAGCTTGATTTTCAGGGTTCAGGGTTAGATTTCCCTAATTCCTAATAGATTGAGATTTCAGGAATCATCTTCAGAATGAAGCTTGATCCTCAGGGATCTAAGTTAGATTTCTCAGATACCTAATAGATTGAAATTTCAAGAATCATCTCCAGAACGGAGCTTTATCCTTAGGGATCTGGGTTTCATTGCCCCAATACCTAATAGATGACAAGATTTAAGGAACAAAGATGCCCTTATTGATTGTGGAGTATTTAGTTTTGACTATGAATTATGAAAAACTAAACATGCCCCAAGTGATGAGATGCCCCTAGCAATGAGGACTTTTGAATTCAGATCAGATTGATTGGAATAGATTTAATGATGTAATCATCCTGCCCCATTGGTAGCGAAATTGAAAGATGACACATCATAATGATGATGGAGAGTGAGAAATAACAGATAGATGTTGAATCGAGGATCTAGAAGAACTCAGAACATATTACGGAAGAATTCAGAAGATTTAGAACCAATTTTGAGTGATTTTGAGGCCTACTTAACCAAGTTTGACTAGAGTTGACTAGAGTTGACAAGAGTTGACTTTTGAGAAATAAAGTCAAAGATTTGAGAAAATGTTTGTGAGATATGACTCTTACAAGAAAGCAACATTAGAAAGTCAATTGCACAAGCATCCAATCACATCGGTCTCAAAGATTTTAAAATGTGATTTTAAGCTATATAGAAGTGTCAGAGTTTGATTTCGATCATGAAAATGGACTCAGAGTGGTCAAATTAGCTAGTGGTGAAATTTTCATGCAAATTAAAGTACTTTTGAAAATTAGGTCAAAACCTATATATGAGTCCAAAAGGTCATTTTCAAATCATTTGCCTCTGTTGACTTTTGAGAATTGAGCTCTGAGCAAAAATGATGGTCCCCGTGAGCACACAATTTTTTGAGTGATCCAAGCGTCATAATCAGCCAGTAGTCTACAGACCCCTGGTAAGTGGTCGATTAACCTCTCTGGAATTTCAAATTTCATTACTTTCTATAAATTTTTGCATTGTTTTACGCATTTTAAAATACTATTCCGCGGGTTCTCGCGCGAGGAACTAGTTTCCTTGCATGGCTCGTGATGAAGCCTTGCACGAGAAACTACCAAAAGGAAGATTCTCACATTGGCCAGTGGGTATCCTCACATGAGAGGGTACCTATATCTTGCGTAGTAAACCCTTTGACAGGGAGGTTTCTTGTGCGGACAGTAAAATATTGCGCGGCTCTTAAAAATTCTTCACGTGAAAGGCTGCTTCTTTGCATGGAGAAAACTTAGCAATTTGAATAGAAAACAAGTTTGCATTGCATCCAAGAGAAATTGCATCAACATTAGTCCTTAGCATAGGATGTCTATGATGGTTTATTTCTTAGTTATGCATTTATTATCATGAATCATGAGTCAAGCACTGATCGTGCATTATTGTTTATATGTCTTGCAGGTCGAGTTTCCAGACATTGCATTTAGGTCACATCATCTAGCCATCAGTGGGCTGGTGAGATAGTTGGATGATGCATAGATTGCGCATATTGATAGCTTGGGCCTATCAAATATTTGTGAGATACCAGACATTTGGGTTAATCATAGGTTATTAGGAGCACTACTAGAGCATTTCCATTCAAAAATGAACACCTTTCTCCTTCCTCAGGGCAAGATGACAGTGACGTCGGAGGACATCTATAGGATTCTTAGGATACCTTTCCACAGTTCAAGAGTGGAGTATGATGTGCAACCTCAACCAAGGTAACTAACACTGTCATAGATTTTGCAGGATGAACTAGTCATGGTGAGAGCCATCCCGTGGGAGGAGCTTATCTATGAGTACGAGCCTAGACACCGATTGGTCATGGTTTTGGCAGCATTCCTTGGCTACTATCTGATGCCGAATCATGGGAAGCATGGTTTTGAGCGTGGTTGGGGTTAGATTTTGTAGAGGATGCTGGAGGAGATAATTAGATATGGATGGGATCAGTGTATGTTGGCCCATATGTGCCATGTGATGCATGAGATTGCCTATAGAGAGGCGAAGAGCATGGTGGTAGGGGTCTTTGTATTACATGTGTGGACATGGGAGCACCTTCCGGTGACCTGACCCATATACGATGATCTAAGGGAGCCACTGGAGCCCTATATATAGGTATAAAGGTTTTATTACCCAGCCCACGCTAGGTAAGATAGAGTAGTGGCGAGCTTAGCTCAATGACCTAGTTTTCATGACATGGCAACTATGGAGGTTGACAGAGGACTGGGATGATGCCAGTGATCAGCTAGGGTACATGCTTATGTCTTGGCCTCTCTTTGGTTGAGCCAAATCTATCATTGAGTGATTTCCACTCAGACATGTTTGGCAGCAGTTTAGCCAGGCACAGGAGATTTCCCAGGAGTACTGTTTCTATGCTCACTTTCATGATGAGCTTAGGAAGGGATGGTCAATCAAATTGGATACTGGTCGATGCATGATTGGCATACGAGCCCTAGCACAGACTTGATGGGATTACCTAAGCACGATTGTAGATGGGGGCATGACCCTAGAGTTCAGGGAGCACTTCATTACTCATCCCTTTCCATGTTTCATAGATCTAGTTGGCATGGTCATGCCAGCATAGGTAGTGCATCCATAGGTGCCACAAAAATAGGCACTAGTGCCTCCACCGTAGCATGTACCATATCCACCACCACAACAGGTACCATGTCCATGCGTAGTATAGGTGGACATACCTGCATACCATATGCGGATTGATCCTGGTGCGAGCAACAACAGGAGATAGAGTAGGAGGAGGGAAGCTACACAACCCAAGGATGTATAGGAGTAGGAAGAGTAGAAGCAGGTACCATAGGAGGACCAGCCTACCCAGGAGCCAGCATAGGGCCCAGTACCTAGGGATGTTCTATAATAGACATAGGATTCTCTATGGAGGGCCAGAGAGTGAGTACGACAGCTTACTAGATAGATTATAGATCTGCAGGTACAGGTGGCTGTGTGAGATGCATGAATTTTAGAAAAAGATCAAGAGGTTCAGGATCTTTAAGGACAGTTGTGGATGGCCCATCAGCAGCTTCGGGTGGAAGAAAAACATCAGACCGCCTGAGTGGCCTATTATTAGGAAAATTATGTGGGAGTAGTTCCGGATGAGGCATTGCAGGTGCCAAAATTTTCCTCATATGCCACAGGATCAGAGGGTGCATACGCACCACCACCACCAGATATGCCTCCTCCTCCACCTCCTCCAGGTGACATGGGAGAGGGTCAGAGATAGATATGATAGATTTGATAGATGAGATCATAGTGATGTATTTGATGCCTTAGCAACCATGTATTGTACCACCATTTTGAGACAGACTGTGCTTGAGTAGCACCATTTTGTATTGTATCAACACATTTGATACATATATATATATATATATATATATATATATATATATATATATGAGCTCGTCTTTTGGTATCATTNATATATATATATATATATATATATATATATATATATATATATATATGAGCTCGTCTTTTGGTATCATTGCATGTGTCACGTGTGATTGTTTATGAGATATTTCCTATATTCTTAGATGGTTAGATGATTTAGAATGTATGAACATGTTTTGAATATATGTAGATGTATGAAATGCACATGTATGTGATGTTTATGAGTTTAAGTGATGAACATGTTGATGTAGATGCAAAGTTGTATGTATGTAGATGATTTATGTAAATGCAATGTGTAAATGAGAATACAAATGTTATGTATATGGTACTAACATCTCATGTAGGGTGTACAGATGTGTGATAGATGCTAACCAAGAGAACATGTGAATAATAAAGAGTGAAGATCAAACACTTGTGTAGTCATGATGAAACCAGGACTCTGAAGAAGAACTCCCCAACATACAAATCTAGGAGAAGGCAATGAAGTGAACATCGAATTGCTGCCACAAATGCAAGTCTAGGATGAAAAATGCAATCCTATGCTAGATGCAATCCCTAGGACATGGTTGTGAGACCCATCATATAATTATCATCATTGAGAATTTTTTGGAACATCGGAGTCGATACAACCCTTACTGGTGCCACTGTGACCATAAGGATATGAATATGACTTTCATCAGATAAAATGTAGGAAACAAACGTAAGCACCAAGGCACAAAAGCCAAGATGACCTGAATATTGTTTCAAGTTAATGTTGCAAGAGTACACCAGTATCAAGGCATTCAAATCCAAGATAACCATGAGTGTGTTCATGTGTAAACAAAAAAAGAAATAATAGTCAAGGATATAGTACCGACCTCACCATGGTGTACAAATAAACAAGATCGAGGGATGTGAGGATTTTCCACCTTAGTGCAGGAGCTCTTATCACATACACCCTATTTATTTGACGTTGTTGGATCATCGGGACTACACCAAAAAGTAGTAGACAAATGAAAATATCAATGAAAACCATGAGAGTAGAAAACATACAAATAAAGATTCAATCATCGCTTAGCCAGTTTCAAAGTGTATGCTTGTTCTTGTGAGTGCATTTTGTTTGATTGTTATTGATAGATGTTTACATTTGAGATATCCGATATGTGTTGAAAAAAATAGATGTGTCCAAAGATAGTGTTGAAAAATACTATTTTAATTGGGGTGTTGAGAAACAATAGTTAGTGTTAGTAGATAGTTCTCCTTTAGAACTTACAAGATTACTGACTCAGGTGTAAACCAAAGATGTGATCAGATTTGGGGACCCATGCCCCTAGTAGTGATGACCAACTTGACATATGTTGCAAGGAAAAACTTGATTGGGTTTCCCCCAGGTGTATGGCATGCAATCAATATCAAATTGAGAGGGTTCACAAAGGAACTAGAGTTTCACGAAAGTGACCAAAAGCTATGTACAAACTAAAGAAAAGAATCATCAAGACTAAGTACCGATAGATAGAGAATTTGAGTATAATTCCAACTATAATGGATGCAAGCAATCTCAATAGTATGGTGATAGTAGGTAGATGCAGTGAGAACTACTAGTGACTGACACAAGAGAGATTCTCAAGTGAAGAGATTGTAGTACTATCTACACATTAGTAGGCAGACACAATGAGAACCACTGGTGACTGATGTTAGGGAGATTCTCAAGGAGAGAGAACTCAGTATAAGTGAAGCGACAGTAGGCAGACATAGTTAGAACCACTGGTGACTGTCATGAAGTATATCCCAAAAGGTAATAGGACAAAGCCCCCTAGACCAGGAGGGTTTCCCCAAGAGTTTGGCCAGTTTGAATCCATGTAAGTTAGTGTCTTGATGAGTACTGAAAGAATGCAGAAAAGAAAATGCAAGCAGGAAAGAAAATGTATAAAATTAAAGGGTGTTGCGATAGATATAGCAATTTGGAACAAGAGGCATCTGTTTACCAAGTTTTCACCTTCTTGGCCGAAATTATTTTCTTGCTACCACGATGCCTGTTTTCCAAGTTTTCATCAATGGCACCTTTTTTCTTTTTCTCATTTTTTTTGTATTTTTAATTTTTTTTGTATTTTTGGAATATATGATTTTTTTTTAGATACATCAAAGCGCCTATCGCTAGGTTTTCTCTAAGATGATCATTTTTTCAAGACATTTTCAGATTTTTAGAATTTTTTTTAGGACTTTACTATATACATGAGCATACTGAAGATTTCTTAGCTGTAGAACCATTTTAGATGAAGAGCGTTGATGGGCTCTTTGAGTTGTTCTCCTTCAGTAGTAGAAACTTGATAAGTGCCAGACCCAAAAATTACAGTGACAACATACGGACCAAGCCAATTTGGTTCAAATTTTCCTTTTTGGATCTGATGTTGTTGATTCATAGGGTTCTCCCTCAGAACAAGGTCACCTACTTGGAAGTCCCTTGGGAGAACTTTCTTGTTATAGCTCTTAGGCATCCTTTTCTGATATGCTCTAAGGTGATAAAATGCCACTTGTCGATGTTCATGAAGTAGTTCTAGCTTTTGTAGCTGAGATATTTTGTTATCATCATCAGTAATGAGGCCTTTTAGAGAGAATCATAGAGAAGGAATCTCAACCTCAATTGGTAACATAGCATCTGCTCCATAAACCAAAGCATAGGGTGTAGCCCCTGTTGGTGTTCTTATACTTGTCCTATATGCCTAGAGAGTTGGATTGATCTAGAGATGCCAATCTCATCTAGATTTGTGCACTTTGTGATGTAGGATTTTAAGGATTGTCTTGTTTGATGCTTTTGCATGTCCATTACCCTGAGAAAAATAGATGGAAGACCAATGCTAAGTAATTTTAAACTTAGAGAATAGCTTTGTAAAATCCTTGTTCTTGAATTTCCTCCCATTATTAGTGATTATTGTTGAGGGTAAACCATACCTATAGATGATGTTGTTGAGAATGAACATAGCTATAGATTTTCTATTGGCAACAGTGAGAGGGACTGCCTCCACCCACTTGGTAAAATATTTTGTAGTTGTAATGATGAACTTATGTCCATTTGAGGATGAGGGATAAATCTGACCCACCAAGTCAAAGGCCCATTATTGAAATGACCAAAAAGTAATGAAGGGAATAAGCTCCTTGGCTGGAGCATGAATCATATTACCATGTATTTGACACTGTTTGCAAGACTTAGCAAACTGTGTAGCTTCTTTTTCCATATCTTACCAATAGTAACCAGCTCTAATAAGTTTACGAGCCAATGTCAGGTAGTTAGAGTGAGACCCACAGATGCCTTCATGCACCTCTACTAATGCATGTTTGGACTCATCGGGTTATAAACACCTAAGGAGGGTACCGTCTAGACCGTGCCTATACAAGTCATTAGCTATGATGAAAAACTGTGAAGCACTGTGGATTAAGTGACATTTTTCATTCTGGGTGTAAGTGTCCAGAACAATTTGGTCATGAAGGTAGGAATAAATATGGTGGTAGCAAGATGAGTCATGTCCAATGACATAATAGATCATCTAGGAATCAAGGGAATCATAGGATGGGTGGTGTAACATCTACACTAGGAATTCAAGTCAAAAATCATTTTCTGGCATCTGTAGCATGGAAGCAAGAGTAGCCATGGCATCTACCGCTTTATTATCTACCCTTGGAACCTGTTGAAATGTGATGTGAACAAAATACTTTCTGAGGTCATCAACCAACTGTTTATAAGGAACTAGCTTGTCTTTTTTTGTCTGATAGATATCATTTACTTGATTGATGACTAATTGTGAATCTCCAAGGACATTGAGCTCATCTGCTCGCCACTCAAGGGAGATCTTCATACCATTGATTAAGGCTTCATACTCAATGATGTTGTTTGTATAAGGAAACAACATCTTGTATGCTTTTGGTAAAGAGTACCTTTGAGGTGTAATGAATAGTATCCCAGTACTTGACCCCTTTTGGGTAAATGAACCATCAAAGAACATAGTCTAGGATCGATGTGTCAGAAGTAATATGGACTCATCTGTAAATTTGATGTTCAATGGTTGATGATCTACTAGAGGTGCTTCTACCAACTGATCTGCAATCACTTGCCCCTTGATGGCTTTTCTCTCTACATACTCAATATCAAATTCACTAAGAACCATGATCCATGTAGATAGTCTACCTGTGAGGGTAGCTTTACAAAGAAAATATTTTAGAGGAGATATCTTAGTGATAAGGCATGTAGTATGAGCCAACATGTAGTGTCACAATTTTTGTGAAGAAAATACCACTGTGAGGAAAGCCTTCTCTATAATAGAATAGTTTATTTCATATGAGACCAGAGTTCTACTAAGGTATTAGATAGCTCTTTCTTTTTTGTTATGATCTTCTTTAGCTAATAGGATGCTCAATGATGTATCTATAGCAGAGATGTAAAGTATAAGAGGCTTCCCATGAATAGGAGGCATCAATATTGGTAGGTTCACAAGATACTATTTGATTTGTGTGAACCCCTCATCACATTCCTTGTTCCATTGGTAAGTTACACCCTTGTGTAAAGTCTTTTTGAATGGTTGGGACTTGTTTTCTAGTTGTGAGATGAAGCGCCAAATAGACTGTAACCAGCCTTGAAGTCCTCTCATATGTCTGATATTCTTTGGTGGTGGCATTTCCATGATAGCTTTAACTTTCTTTGGATCCACTTTGATGCTTTTATAGAAATAATATAACCAATTAGTTTTCCAGACATTATGCCAAATGCTCATTTCTTAGGATTGAGCCTCATACTGAACTATTCCATGCGATCCAGTATAGGACCTAGATCCGCAAGGTGTTTATCTCATTGCATTCTCTTAGCTAGAGTGTCATCAACATAATCTTCCATTGTTTTATGCATCATGTCATGAAATATGGTGGTGACAGCTCGCTGATATGTAGCACCAACATTTTTGAGTCCAAAGGGCATGAAATTCCAATAGAAAGTGCCCCATGCACATGTGAAAGTAGTTTTCTATTGGTCCTTTGGTGTGCTCTTTATCTGGTTGTAGCCAGAGAAACCATCCATTAGTGAGTACATTTCATATCCTGCTATCATATCTACAATCATATCAATATTTGGAAATTTAAAGTCATCCTTAGGACATGCCTTATTCAAGTCTCTGAAGTTTGTGCATACTCAGATAGATTTATCATGTTTTGATACTGGAACAATGTTAGAGATCCATTCTATATAGTCAATTGCTCTAATAAACACTGCCTTAAGAAGTTTCTCTAATTTAGCTTTGATAAGTAGAGCCACATGTGGTTGCATTTTTTGAAGCTTTTTCTTGACAGGCTTGACGCCTGGTGCAATGGAAAAATGGTGCATGATTATATTAGGGTCTAATCCTGGCATGTCTGAATATTTCCATGCAAAGTTAATCTTTTTTCTTCGGGAGAATGTAATGAATTCTTCTCTTTCTATCTCAGTTTTTTGATTGTGCCAAATGAATGATCTGAGGCTCATCTTCTGTACCCAAGTTGATTGGTTGAGTTGGTACAATAAGCACAGATGATCATTCCTAGAAATGAATCAGAAGCATATCAAGTATCTCATCCTCAGGTGCCTCAGAGAGTTTTTCACCCTTGGATACATCTTTATTTTGACTTTTTAGGCTCTGAGACTGCCATAATGTGGTTTTCACCATTAGAGCACCTATTTTTTTTCTTTTGATTTTGTGACTAAGATACTTGATATCAGCCTCAGTCATGTTGACACTTTCTTCACTAGTGGAGGACATTACAGGTTTGACAACATTGAGGTAATAGGAAAGAGCATAGTCATTCTAGAATGTAAGGACTTCATTATATGGGGAGGGAGAGTTCTAGTCTATAAGCTCAGGATGGCGGAGTGAAAGAGAAGTGACAGTTTCAAGTGTGTTCATAGTATAATCATCAAAAGCATGGATGAGCAAGTCGATACCTAGAGCAATCTCATCCAAAGGTGTATTCAAATTCCTTTGACTCCTAGTGACTGTAGTAGATGACACGTTAATAGTGATGGAATCAGACTCATTTGACCTTACACTAGACCCTTCACTTATGTCAAGAAGGTTTTCATGTGTGGGAATTGTATCTATATCTCAATCAGAGGTGGCATATGAGAAGCTATTGAACTCATATTCATGAGAGTTTGTTTCATCATTAGGAATCATATCAAGAACATGAGTGAAATCAACCTTTTGTCCCCAGTTTGGGTCAGTTCTACCTAGAACTTTGGCTATGGTGAGATAAGCACCTTTTGACATATGTTCTTCATCAATGCTTGCAACATCATCTACTTCTTGTTTAGTGAGAAGTAGCTGGAATCATGTTCAAACTACTCTTTGAAGTGTGGTGGTATGCACAAATCACCTTGATGACCTGAATTGATAGTGTGTATTTCTTTCCACCGCTCGTAGGTTAATGGAGAAAGTGGAGTGGTTTTATTAGAATCACTGTCAGTCATGACTGTACTAACATGCGGTATAAAGTCATCTTGCTTAGAAAAGAATGCTGCCAGATCTGGAGGAATGGGATAAGGGAAGTAGTCTGCCTCCGAGCTATCTTTGGACTCTTTATTTTTAGATGTCTCTTTAGGTGTTGGTTGCTAATTTGTGTGAGGTACAAATTGGTTTATTCCTAGTTGAAATGTGAGCTTCTTGAAGCCTATACCTATAGAGTCACATGTTCGGCGACCAATAGCTTCAAGTGATGCAATCAATCCTTTATGATTCACACCTACACCTACACTAATCTCTAAAGGAAAGTATTGCACAAATTCTTTTAAACCCTTACAATTTCAGATTCCTTAACTACTTTAACAATGATATTGCAGTCACATACCATGCATACAGAAAATAGAGAATGACACAATGATTTACCCTGGGGAAAACCTTTTGGTAAAAAACCCCAGCACTCCAAAACCTGCACAATGTATTATCTTCAACACAACGGTTACAACACACTTGCAATGCAAGTTATTTCAGGAGATAATCGACACACCCAGAAAAAACTAGTAGTACCAGTTTATACCAACAATACACTCTTTTTTTGTATCCTTTCTTATAACCCTAAAAATACTTATATCATGTGCTTTCCTTTTTAGGGAAACTTCTAAGGATAGCCGTATTAGGGTTTTACCATTCTTTGAGAAAATAGGAACCCTAAAAAAATTTTCAGCCACGATTGTGGAAGAGTGTAAAGTACACAACTTTATCAATTGCCACATATCTTGCATGTCTTCACCTATCATTTAAATCTCCTAGAAATATCTCTTACATGTCATAGGAATCTGTCATAACCGTTTCAGCCATGATCTCCTTACACACAATTCAAGATGCTGACACATCAAGTGGAGTGACACATCAACATTCCAACTAGACATGTACACTCACACTTAATTACATTATTTGCAAGAAAATACATTTTACAAAACAAATAATAAGAATAGGAATTATTCAAGGTTGAGACACCTTATTCCTAACAGTCTCTTCAGGTGTTGGTTGCTAATTTGTGTGAGGTACAAATTGGTTTATCCCTAGTTGAAATGTGAGCTTCTTGAAGCCTATACCTATAGAGTCACATGTTCGGCGACCAATAGCTTCAAGTGATGTAGTCAATCCTTTATGATTCACACCTACATGACCATTTCCTTTGTACTCAAAGCATTGCATAATAGTTAGACCTTTTCCATATTGTTCAGGATTTATGTCATAAGGTGGAGTAGTTTGTTTAGAAGTATCCTCTCCTTTATAGATCCAAGCTTTGATAGCCCTATTTTCAGCTTCTTCTTCTAATGGTACTGTGGCTTGTACAAAGGTACCACCATATTTTGTTTGAGGATGAACTATAGAAGGTTTAGTGCTCTTAGATGGTCTCCCAAAAGAACATGGAGACAAAGGAAAAGATGTAACAGATAGCATGGGTTCAATTTGATATCCTCCCATGTCAGTTTCCTTGAGTGTCAAACCCTTTTCCATTTCCTTTAGTTTAGTCTCGAAGAGACCAATAGACTCTCTATTGGTGGGTACAAAGATATCAAAAAATTTTGTGAGTGTGTTGCAATCATAGCACGTATTAGTAGGTATAGTCACTTTAGAGCCTTGGAATGGGAACTTAATGCATTGATGGTATGTCGAAGGGATAGCCCACATTTCATGGATCCATGTCCTTCCCAACATAATATTGTATGCTAAAGGAATGCCAAGCACTTGACAAATAACATCCCTTTTAATAGGGTCAACTCTGATTGGAAACACAACTAGCCCCTTAGATTTTCATTCTTCTTCATCATATGCTTTAATAGTAATCTTTTTGTGAGCATCTATGTAGTCTTTTCCATAGCCTAACTTAGTAAGGAAACTAGCAGAGAAAATGTTGAGGCCAGCACCGTTATCTATGAGAACATGGTGAACATGCTTTGGACCAATCATGACTTCAATGTGCAAGGGGTTATTATGTGGGTGACTCAAAGAATGGTCGTCTCCCTCAGAGAAAGAAAAGTAATGGGAGGAGGTCAAGTGACCTACCATAGATTGAAACCTGTCATGATCAAGATCTTTTGGGACATTTTCCTCGGTGAGGGCTTTATCAAGGATCTCCCTATGAGCGGAGGAGATTTTTAGTAGCTTGAAGATGGTGATCTGAGAATTAGTACATTGTAATTTCTCTAGAATTTTGTAATTGGTAGCATTAGATGAGGAACCCAACTTCAGATTCTTATTGGTGGAGCCAACAATAGTTTTGTCTGCAGGTTGTGTTGGTGTAGCCGTAAAAGGTTCAAGGCCTTTGAGAATGATCTTAGCACGAGATTGAGTAACACCGTTTGCACTAACCTAAGAATCTTCTTATTTGGAGCACTGAGGCATAGACCCTCACAAGATGAAAGGATTTTTTGGCTTGGGAGTATCTTCCCTTCCCTTGAGAATGACAACATTACAGTATTCAACATCAACAGACTCAACCATATTAATGACATTGTCGTTATTGGTGTATGTATAGTTGACCTTGGCATCAGTATTTTTGCCTTTGGATGACTCACCTTTCCCATGAGGAGGAAATGGGTCTTTAAAAGCTTGGTGGTATGAATTCTTGTTGTGATCTCCCACAGCAATAACCTCACTATCGATGAGATCCTAGATTTTATGCCACAATTTAAGACAAGTAGCCATTTTATGACCTTTGTTTTGGTGAAATCACAATAAGAAGATTCATTCCACCAAGAGGGTCTTTGTTGCAGATCATAGAGTTGTGAATTATCTAGTGGAGTAAGTAAATGGTTTTCCAAGAGAGTCTTTTAAACCACATCAAGAGGTTCTCCTAAAGGAGTGAATTCACACTTGGGTCTAGGTGCCCAAGGTTTAGAGCCACAAAAATGTGAAGTACATGGTTTGGATTTTGTCGTAACTTGTTCAGTGGCTTTCACCGCTTGCATTGTGGTAGTGAGATTAAAGGCAGCCTTTGAAGGCTTGGGAGTCACATTGTCTACAACACCATCATTCACAACATTTTGGTTCTTGTTGGGAAATTTGGGTTTATCTTTGCTTCAAGAGGAAGACCCTTGTTTATTTTCCTTGTGTAACATCAATTCTCCTTTCTTAACCATAAACGTCTCTATTCTCACAGCTTTCTTAATCATGTCATCAAAGGTTAAAGGACCTTGTAGCTGTACTTGATACCCAAAGTTGGGAAGAAGATTGTCTAGAAAGATGTCCAACTTTTTAGATTCAGGTATTTTGTGAGAATATCTTGTATAAAGCTATCTCCATCTTTGGAGAAATGTTAAGAAGGATTCCCCATGATTTTGTTTCATGTTGCAAATATCTTAGATGTGAACTAGATGTTGGATGTTGTGAGAATAGTGTTGTAGAAACAAATTGGAAATTTTGTCAAATTTTTTTATTCCATTTGGTAGCCTAGAGAACCATTCCATAGATGGCCCTCCCAAAATATGGGGGAAGAGACGCATGAGGTAGGTGATATCATGTATAAACTCCATAGAGAGAGCACCAAACTCTCTCAAATGATCCTGGCGATTAGATGTGTTAGGGATTTTTCTTGTATGAATCACAGTGCTTGAAATAACTACTTGAACACCATGCCTTCTAATACTGATTCAGAGACAAGAAAAGCCTAATTGCTAAGGACTGGATAAGGTCCTTCTTCA
>MU228546.1:2742266-2755673 GCA_018584345.1 Thuja plicata
CTTCTACTACAGGCTTCTTTTTCTTTGGTGTAGTCATAACTTCCCAAGCCTTTACTTCATCATCTGATGGCCACTTAAAGTCCTGAGTACTCTGTACTTGCACCTTTTGTCTGTCCCATCTAGCATCAGTTATGTTTTTGACATCAAGTAGGAATTTGTTGATATCAGTCTCTGCTTTGAAGGCTTCATCCAATATTTTATTGAATCCCTCTATATCAATATCTGTTCCCAAGAGAAATGCCTCTTCACTAGGCATCTTACTGTCAAATTCACTCTTCCAAGCATCTACAACCTTTACTTGGTCATCATCTCCTCTCAAGGAAGGAATAAACCTATTGAAATCTTTTGAAAAGAGGCTCAATTTAACCTCTATCTGATTTAATTTTCCTTTAAAGAATGAGAGAGAAATATTGACTCTTTTGATCTCATCTCCCACTTTAGTTACTATCTCAGGAAAATCTAGTCTTATGTCTTGCAAAGATGACAACTTCTCAAATAAATTTTCCCTAGCAGACCATTTAGTAAAATAAGGGTTTAGGATGGCAAGGTACCCCATTACCTCAGTATGCAATGCTGGCAACTTATTGTATGTATTGACTACAACATCAGTTTTGTCTTTTAGAATCTCAATTCTATGTTGTAGTATGCTTTTCAATGCCTTCAAAGCAATTGCATTTCCCTTTTCTTCATCTACCTTTTGTTCCACAGCCTCTTCTGATTTAGGCTTATCTTCAATTTGCATTGGTGGTGGTTGTGCCGGTACATATACTACCTCAGGCTTTGCCTCCAATTCTTCTGTTAATGTCTTGATCATCTGATCCCGCTGGTATAGTTGTATATGGCACATATCTCTATCCTTAGACAATGCACTTATTTCTTCCAACAAAGTACTGTACCTCTCAGACAATTGTTTGGTCTTGTCTTCATTCAGCTAAGCCCAGTGTATCATAATTTGGAAGATTTCTAAGTCCCCTGTATTTTGTACAGACCACACCATCTGATTGCCCACCATATTTTCTTGAATATTAACTAATTGAGGATTTTGGTCTTTTGGGCTTAGGCTCCACATTGCAAAAGCCTGAGATTTTGGGCTATACACAAATCCTTTTATCATGTCCCCCATCTGGACCTCACTAGCCATTTTGAGATCTGGTTGTTTCCTAATTTGGTCTATAATGAAGGTAGATGCTAAATCCCATCCTTCAACCAATAATATTCCACTTCCCAGCACCATTTTCCTGGCATCCTCAGGTGAAATGTCCTCATTTTCAGGATCATAATTCTGTAAAGCCACTAGGGCTTCATTTTTTATTATTTCTTTCCCATCCATAGTCAATTGGGATCTTATTTGCTCTATTTTATGCCATCTTAGGAAGTCTTTAAACTCCTCTGTTTTAATAAAGCTGTCATCATCTAGGAATTTTCGTTGATGAAGCAATCTTTCATCAACACAGGCCCTGAGTGGTTTTTCAACTTCATCTTCTAGGTCAGGACGTTGCTTCTTTCCTTCCCTGATTGCTTTTCTTAGGTTATGTTCATATAACCTAGTGCTAGGTACTAATGCCTTAGCCTTATCTTTTTTCTTACTTTGTCCTTCCACTGAAGGCTGCCCTACTTCCAACTTCTGCCTCTTTGCAGCAGGTTCTTCTACATCATCAGGTTGGGTAGCAACTGTCAGATCTATAATGTGTCCTTCTGCTCCCTACAACTATGGAATCTCAGCCATTTCTTTCTCTGATGCTTGTTGTGGTGAAGAATACATGGGAGGACATGCATAATCACTATCATCACCACTATCATATTCTGATTCTGAGTGTTCAGGTGTCTGAGCACCTTTTTTGTCCAGGACTATATCCAATTTCTCTATAAGCACATAATAGTTGTCTATCATGGCCTTGATTTTATCAAAATATGGGAGGTCAGGGTAAAAACCCCCAAAAAACAACCCATTTCTTTTTATTTGCTTCTCCAGCTTTAGCAACTCCTAGATTCTCAGTCTTCTTGTGTGGATGTCAGCTTCATCCAAGATGTTCCTTGTTGCATCTTCTTCTATGCACTCACAGTGAACATTGGTATTAGGGATGGTAGGAGTATACAATTTCCTAACCCCTGCCATGAAGCCTTCTGGATCAATGTACCTATAGGGGGCTGCCCCCATTCTGTATCTCTCTAAACACTGACCCACTTCATCAATGACATTCTTGCCAATTGTAAAGTTGAGAATCTTGAACTTCCTAGGGGTTATAGTCCCCTTCTTGTGTGGTGCAAAGTGCTCATTATCTTTTAATAATAGCTGCCATATGAATTCCATTGCAGCCACTCTTGCAGGCACATGATATGGTAATAAATGAGGTGGGTGAATACACCCATATACCCTGATGATGGTATAATTCTCCTCCAAGAAGAAATCACCCCAATTGTGGTTTCCAGGCCAATTATCTTTATAATCACAGGGCCTGAGCAGTTGTATGATCTTCAATGGGACTCTTGTTCTTCTTGTTCCCAGACTCTGCACCATTGGATACACAATCCAATTCTGAAAAGCACAGAAGTCACACTCCCTAGAAGTGTAATTCCAAACCCTAACCCAAAACTGGATAGGATTTGGTGTTGTTTGATAGAATCTCTGAGGAGTCAGATTATGAACATCCATGATTACAAAATTGAAGTATAAGAGGAGGTGCATTAGGAATGAATAATGCAAAAATTTAGGCTCCTTCTCCTTTGGATTCTTTAGTTTTTTCTAGGTTGCAATGAAACCCTCATGTATTTCATCAATTATGTGCTGTATGTAGTCATAGCTGGTGTTTGAATGCACTTCTTGCAAGTCTAGTACCATCATTAAGATGCCAGCATTGACTTTCTCTGCATCTCCATCTCTTCCTAACACTCTACACAGGGCATAAGCGTTATACTTAATGTAGAAGTGTAGATCCTTATAATAATATGGATTAGGCTCTTTCATAGGATCTAAGTATTTTATCACTTCTCTTAACATGTGTTTCTGCAATAAGTCCTTAGCAATACCAGGCTTTGAACTATACCTCTTCTCCTGCCTTGTCATGTCAATTTTAGTAGACATGGTGCTAAATAAGCCAAAGGCTTGCATGAATGAGTTCCTGTTTAATATTAGCAGGGTAGTGCCATCATCCCTTTTGATGGTCTTTGTCAGGACATCATAGTGATTGGCTAGGTCTAAAAATAGGTCTACATCAAGGAAGACATCACGGACAAGCAATCTAGCTAAACCACATGTCCAAGGGTTTGATACTGGGATAGGCTTATCAGAATTTTTATAGAAATAATTGAAAATGGAGAAACCTATTGTGCCTGGAGTCACAGCATCTTGAATGTCCTTGTACTCATCAAGGAGAACATTGGCATTGGCCTTCTTATTCTACATTGAACCAGGTAGGAGACGGAGAAACTCATTAGAGAAACTTGCCTTTCCTTTCGTTCCTCTTCACTCCCTTCACTTGTTGAAGCAACACTCATAGCTCTGCTCATATTTGCAACAACCTGAATCTCTTTTTCCTAACCGATATTGAAACAAATCTATTTCTGAAATCAACTGACTGTTCTGAGCACAATTTCTTGAAATTTAGAACTCTTTGGTGAACTTTGGAAACACAGCAAGCTGAGAAGAATATTTCTTTTTCTGAAAACTTAGCAACTTTGGCTCTGAAAATTGAAAGCACGATGAATGAAAATGAATGCACCATCAACTCCTTATAGTCATCATTCAAACTACACAACCCATAATTTGGAAACATCAGTTCTATCATTAATTTGACATGCTGTGAACTTGAATGAAAACCTAGCCATAGTTCCTAAGCTTGACAGGAAATCAAATTTTCAAAAATGAATCCTCAGAACAATCATATAACATTTAAAAGAGCTGACATGTCACACTATGATTTGTTATCTATCTTACATCTCAGCTACTCTTTTTGCACAGTGATCCAAATGCGAGTTTGTGATTGGTCACCGAGCAATTTACACTGTCACATCAAAAAACTGCCGCCATTTTTTAGATTTTGGGATCAGGCGACTACATTAAGTCTCTTTGTTGCAGGCCTCTATCACTAACCCATGGTTTATCTCCAGACATGGCGACAATGCATTTTCCTACCTTTAGCTAACCCAAGTCATGATCTGGCGATCACGCGACCCAACTGAAATCATAGTGCCGCAGAGTTAAGACTAACTCATCATTCTTTCAGATACCTTGCGACCAACCATCTTCTTTAACCCTTTACAGTTATCTCCTTGTCGCCAAATGCTTTTATTTCATGTCAAGACTATGCGACAATGCTTAGTCGCCCAATCGCGGGATATAAGTCTTGAGCATTTAACTTTACCATAATAGGTTATATGCCCCCTTTCTCTACTTCTGACGACTACGTGACATACCTTAATCACCAAGTCGGGAGGAATTTTTCCTTAGGGCACTTATCTTCTCAGACTTTGTGACCACCGTCGGATCCTCTGATCTCTTTATCCTACGGTCGTCACTTAATCGCCATATGCTTGTGCATACCCTTAAATCTTTCTCAGACACTGCGACTGAAGGGAAAGTACTTAGTCTTGTTGTCGCTGAGTGCATTTTCTACTTCTGGCGACCATACGATAATATTTTAACATCCACTCGCCTTATGACACATGTCACACAATCATTTTTCCTCTTGCTGCATAATGGAAAACTGAAACATTATCTTTTTCTGGCGACAACCTGACTAAGCATTACTGCAAACCTTGGACTGTCTGTCACGATGTCTCGGACTGTATTTCTTAACCATCATTTTATCTTGAGACCCCGCGACTGAAAGCCTGACTTAACTTTCAACTTTGACTTGATTTGGTGATAGAGCGACATAAGGTAATCGCAAAGTCTAAAGACATTTTTCATAACTATTAAGAATCCCCTGCGATCACCTGACTAAGCAGTGGGTCCCTTCTTTACAATGCTTTATGACATAATTATCCCGTGACTACCCGACATAAAATAATCGCTGAGTCTCGTAAAGCCAAAGGAATATACTGAATTTAAACGAGACCACGCGACATAAGGAAAATGAGAAGTCAGGAAGACAATTGGAATATTCGCTCGAGGTATCGTGACAAGGCGATTCAATTGAGACACATGCCTTAAGTGAATGGAAAAAGTAACTTTGAAACAAAAGCGCCATGACCTAGGGTTTAATTTTAACGTTTAACACTTGGAAAGACAAGGGTTTTTAGGGTTTTTACAAATTGAGCAAGGTTTAGACTTGAAAACCTGAAACTTGACATGGGTAAGGGCATAATGAACAAGAGATAACTGACTTGAAACTACCAAAAATAGAGAAAAGGACAGGGAACCAGGAAAGTTGCCAAAACAAGAAATACAACCAACAAGATGTACCCAAGTATTTATCATACTTGGGAAGTTCAACTCCTTTGGGAAAAGGAGGCATGCATAGACTCTTATCAAATGGGAATGGACAAATACTTTCTAGTGTGAACTGTGTAGTGGGTTTGTCTTTATCCTTCATGAGCTGAATGAGTTGTTCTTGCATGTATTGCATTTTCTTTTGCAAGTGGGAGTTTTCAGTTTCTTCCTTTTTCTCAACAAGTGTCTCTACCTTGTAATCGGAGGGGAGTTTGGCTCCTTGGTTGGCAAATTTGAGAAGGTATTTCTCCTTCTCTTCTTTCATTATGACCGCCATCATTCTCATGAAGTTTTTATTATTGCGAGCATCTAAGATATCCCCTTGGGTTATTTATTTCTCTTCATCAGGAGGAGGGTCTTGAAAAGAGAATTTACCCTTGGTTTTAGAGAGATCATCTCTGCTATGTTCACCTAATTGGTCATGATCTGCCATCTTGCTAGAATGTAAGGGTTCAATGTGTAAAGATTCAGTATGAGAAGGTTGAGTGTTTTCATAATTTGGATCCTCTTGGAACAAAGGGTTTTGAACTTGACTAAAATCCACTGGAAATGATCATTTGATGTAAGGTCAAAGTACCAGAGAGGGAGATCGAGATGATTCCTCACTAGATATAGCCAGCAATGGTGTGGAAATTATAGATTCATCTTGTTTGATTGAATGGAATATTTTTCCACTTTGAGTTGTAACAGTCATAGACAAAGATTGCACAAGGGATGTGAACTAGGACCACACTTGAAATTGTCTCAAAGTAAATGCACAGAAAGTGCCAAAAGGTGAAGTATCCTTGGTGCAAATCATAAAAAATGAGGCTAGAATAGCCAAGAGATGACTATTGTGATACAAGGCATGACGAAATAGTAGAAATAGACCAAAAGATATGAGACAAGACCAATTTAAGCAAGAATCATGTAATTCTCAACCCAATAAACCAAGTTGCAGACTGTGTGCAGATAGAAGGCAGATAAATAGACTTAGCACCAAGATCAAATTTAGCAGAAGTATGCTAGACAGATGGGAAATTACTTGCTATTTTGATAAAATGTTTCAGACTCGCATGAAGAAGTATGTTCTTGCGTGAAGATTCTCATAGGCTCACATGAAAATATGTAGTACCACATGAAATATGATGACAGACTGGTGAATAAAAGTGACAAAAATAGTGAAATATGGTAGAAATATTACAAAATGTTGCGCGATGATTGCCAGCTTGTCACGCGAAGTTTCTCACACAGTGAAGCAAAGAATGTAGAATTTCATGTGAGACTTGGCAGTTTTAACAAATGAAATTCTATAGAAGCTGAAATTTAAGACCATATTGCATTTTCCAAGACAAGATCATGTTGTTTTCTTATAGACAGTTCAAGTTACAAATTATTTTGGACATGTTCAAGTTTGACAGTTTGTGTGATTTGATTTTTGTTTTGATTGTTTAAATGATACACCCATGCAAAAGACATTAAACAAAATGTTTGTAGTACCAGAACAGACACATCACAATCTTAGAATAGCCAGGGTAGTATCTGTTGAATCCCCACTTGAACCAAAGTTCAACTATGCCTACTCATAGCAGACAACTTAGAAACTTGGAGGCACAGGCTCCTCCTTACATGTGCACTCACTTCTCAGGCACACCAAACTTCAAACCCCAAAGGAATCACTTCCAAAAGGGTTGTTGTCTCTACTAAGATCCATAAAAGTGTGGGGTGTCTTAGTCAGTCTCTGACCTTCTGTACCAATAGATAGAGGGTTTTTGAATACTATAACAATAGTTTGTAGTAAGGAAATTCGTTCAGGTGGTTGTGATCAAGTCATTTTCCCAATAAAGGGGGCTCTCCCAATCCTTTCAAAGAAAGGCTTTCACCTTAACGATGTTGGTAATTTAATGCACCACTAGGGTACTGGAGGAGATTTTGGTTTCCACAATGAATTCACACCTGTCCATTATGATATTAATCACAATGGCATTTTTTATATACTGGTTTGGAAGGGCTTGGATTTAGCATGTTACTGGTTGGGCATCCACTCTCACTGGCTCTGCTAAAGCTCTTGGGAGGTAGCCACACTAGAAGAATCATATAAATTTCTCTTACACCCAAGATTCATAAAGGTGAGGGGAGAGGATAGGTTCATATCATTCTTGGAATTACAAACTAGAAAACACTTCAATCACACAAGACAATGATTCATTTTAAGCACCAACCGAAGTGTGTTTGAACTACTAAAAACAATTATGAGAGTTTTATGAAAACACGTATGTCTTTGACAAGCATCCTCCAGTAAATATGTTAGTAGTTTGTAATTTCTCTCTTCATTTGAGCATCCTACAAACCATCATTAAGCTGTTTCAAAGATAAAACTGGAAAAACATAGTCAATAGCAAACAAAAACCATTAGTGGTCAGAAATTAGCAGAAACAAAGATATCAAAAACTGAAATATATAAATTACTAGTTTCAAATGTCACGCAAAGAAGTATTAGGGTTCACACAAAGAAACACATCAAAGCGCATGAATAAATTCATGTACTTGCAAAACTTCACGTGGCTATACAAGAAATTTTGCATGAACTTTCATTACAGAGCCATACGGATGAAAACCAAATTTGATCAAAAAGTGTAAAAAATGAGGCCAGAAAGTAAATTTTTGAGCCCCACAATGGGCGCCAGAAATGTATATGTTAAATTTGGCCTTGTTATTCAACCATACACTTCAACATAGTCCTTGTTCATTAGACACATATAGAAGTGAATATGAGTTATTCATCCTGCATGCCTGTATGATTCAACCTATTTCCTTCTATCTAGATGGGGTTTCGAATAACTCTCAGAACGAGAGTCTCACAACCATAGACCATTCTAAGAATGAAGGATTTTTCTCCGTGAATGTGATGCAATGTAATGCAAGACTAATCTAAATAATATTGAAAGATGCAAGATTATTCTAAAAATTGAAATGAGATTAAACTAAGACATGATTGAAATGTAATTAATCTAAGAAATTGGCATTAATCTATTACAAATGATAGCTAAATGTAAATGAGATTATCAGCTAAAATGAAGCAACAATTCTTTGTTCTAGCAATGCATATTTTCTTAGGGGGTTTTGAATGAGAAATGGGAGTTCTTTTATAGACTCAGAGGTGATTAGAATAGAAAGTTTCCTTTTTGAAATAAAACAGATAGAAAAGCCTGTTCAAATTAGCAAGCTATCTTTAAAAGAAAACAATAAATTGTTTTCCCTTTGCTTTAACTATTTTCTTTCTTTGATTTTAACTGTTTACTTTTTATTTAAAGCACAATTAATTCAAAACTTCTATTTCTGAACTAAAGAGAAGATTTTTGAGAGAATATTTAATTAAATAAATAAAGTATGACCTCATAAATATGTTTTTCTCAATTATCTGAATAATTAAATTCAATTATTGAAATGAGGATATTTATTTAATACTTAAATATTATTTAATTCCTTTTTATGTGTTTTAGCTAAAAGGGGTGAATTTAATTTAATTAAAGTGCTAGGACTTTATAATTAAATTAATTCAATCATAGGGTTTGTTTAGCTAATTGATTGACATTTAGAAATTAAATATAATGTATGATTAATGCAGATTTAGGATTTTCTACATTTGACACTTAGGTCGAATAGAGTCAGTCAAAACTCAAAATTGCCTAGTACAATAGGACTTTGATAATTCAAAATAATGACAAATGCAACAAAATTGGTTAGGGTTGCAAGATGCCAATTTTAGGGTGTTATAGTCATGAAGCTGCGTAGGTGGAAGTCCAAGATGTGCAGATGGTTATATCCTGCACAGGTGGGGCTGACTCCTACGTAGGTACTCACGCATCCTCTGTAGGTGGTACCCAGTTCTGTGCAGGTGGTCAGGACTTTGTGCACTAAGGACAACAACCTTTAGTTTTGACCTTTCGGGTAAAACTGGGCAAGATGGAGGTCTGGGAAGCAGAATCGGAGGGATACCCAGTTGAGATCCCTTTGTCAGACTCCTTCCAAGACATCCCTCAAACCTATTCTACCTTCAATGTAAACCTATTTAATTCCTACCCATAGGCACAAGGTCCAAAAAGGTGACAACAAGAAAACACTATTCAAAAAAGGCGAAGGTTTGGATATATCAACTAAAGAAGGTTTCAAATAAAGACAATAAATTCTAAGCTGACAACTCACAAAGAGGAGCAGATAAATGAACAGTCCATAACCATTATTTATCATTAAATTGTCCTTTCATTATTCACATCATATAAGAAGGAATTGTATCAAAAACAATCATAAAAGTTTTATATTGATCACAAAACTATAGCAAACAGTAAAACAAACACATCAAACATAGCATACACATGAAACATGATTCTCTTTCCAGGTAGAGCCTACCTAGAGTCCTGTAGAGAAACCTTTGAAATCAATTCCAATTCCACTCCAGCCAAGCCTAATATCCTCAAGCCTTCCAATCACAGAGATATCTTCCAAATTCTTCCTCTAACCTTTCTAATAGATTCAAATATATATTTTTCCATACATATTATCTCCATTTTCTTCCTAACTTTTTACTTTCCAAATCTCCTTTCATAAATATGTTGTAGGATTGGTTGCACCAGAATTTTCAACCGATGCAACCATCCACAACCATCTTTTGGTTATTAGTTTGGATTTTAATAATTCTTAGATAAATTTATTAGGTAGATTGTTTCATGTGAATCCTTTTAGTTTATTTACCACCTTAGTTACTTTTGTTTAATTCCATGCTTTAAGTAAATTCTTTTATTTTATTCTTACTTTCACTTTAGATAAAGATTAGTTACTGTTCTCTCTTAAAAGAATAATTAGTAATTACTTTTATTTTATCCATGGATGAAGTGGGTCTAGTTACACACAATAGTTAATCCCTTCATTATAATTACAAGGGCATATAAATAAATAAATACATAAACACTCACATTAAAACATTTATATATACATATTAATATAAACATATATATAAAAATATGCATATATGTGCAGCCATATGCCTATGTGTATATATATTCATGTAACTATTATTATAAACCATGCATTAATGAAAACCTTAGAAAAGCTTATTATCATGTATTTAATTCTATAGTACAATCGTATTATTATTAATAGACATTCCTTCCACAAAATGATATTCACCTAGTCCTCGAGACTACAAAGAATATCCATAATAATCAACTTTAAAATACCAAGCAAACATAATCAAACATTCATCCACAAACAAAGGATAAATTCAAAAAGACCCAACCCAGGAACAAGGATCAGGGATAGGCATAATCTTGCGGGACCTGGTACTATCTCCGTAACAACAATAATGATCGACAATTTTGGGGCACACTCATGTTGGAAATGAGATAAGTAACTGATAGGGGAGGGGTGAATCAGTTACTTCAAAACAAATGCTTGTCCCTTAGATGTCTAAATACTTTAATACTGTTACTTGGGTTAGTTAAGATATTCTTTTGTAGCTCAGGTGTTCCTTCTGTAACTTGGGTGTCAAAGTAATCTTTAATGTAATTATAATTGGAGATTAAGTGCAGAAACATAAAGCATAAAAAAAGTAACAAGTAGACATATGACACCAAGATTTAACATGGAAAACCAATATGGGAAAAATCACCAATGTTCACTCTTCTGAAGTGAGCCCTATTATGAGCCAACCCTATTATAGGTTACAATAACACACTGTTAGGTGTGACCTATTTAAAGGATTTAATCACACTGTGAGGAGTGGCCTTGTTAGAGGTCTTCAACACTTCAATCTAGAAATGCTACCTTGTGAGAGGATTTACAAAAGACTGTTAAGTCTACTCTATTAAGAGATTTTGATCACTGCTACAATTGTTAGAAAGTAACAATGGATTGACCAGTATGTGTAAGCAACTATCTTTGCTGATTCAGATCTCTGCTTGATTCTAACTGGATCCTTGCTGATCAAATATTCTATTGCAGCTCTAAGTGTTTTGTATTCAATCAGAATCCCTTCTGATTTCACCTTCACAGAATTCCACACTTTTGCCTTTTCACTTTCGCTTCTACTTACACACTTAGACTTCAACACATTCAATCCAAACTTGACCTTTCATAAATACATGGTAAGCCCTATCAAGTCACATTGAATAAACTCTAAATGATAAATCATAATTCAGTCGGCCTCATTTAACCATTTAATTATATAATATAAATCATTGTTATTCAGTTGCAACTGAATGCCCAATCAAGACTAAAATGCCCGAGTGAACTTGGTCAACACTGAACTTCTTCAATGCCCAAACTCAACTCATTTTATTTACCAACTATGCTTGATTTGAATGTAGACATTAGCGTAAAACCACTACATAAGTGTATATACATGTGTAACATCAATGACAATACACAATTAAATAATTGTATTCAACAATCTCCCTCTTTGCCATTGATGGCAACACATGTCATAATACAAAGTATTGTGGATGTCATGCCCAAAAGTTGGGCAAAAACACACGAACAAAAATTTTTAATTAACGCATGGGACGGGAAATAAAAACAATACAAGGGTAACGATACCCAGAAAGGTCACAAGGGAAGGAATAGCTTCCACGGCTATCCTAAGCGATGCCTAAAGTTCCCAACTGGAACTGCACGCAAAACAAGGTAGTTGACAGAAGGTCAACTAGAGTCGATCAAAAGGGTCAACTAAACGCTAAAAAGGTGAAAGGTGCAAATGGGTTCGCTCAGATCCAAAGGAAGAGTCGTGCACGCAAAACGAGACGATTTGACTAAAAGTCAACTAGGGTTGACCAAAAGCCAAACATCTCTAGAAAAAAAAATGAGAGGAAAGGACTCAAAGGTCTACTAAGCACCGAGCAAGTCTAGGGAGCGCAAAATGAGACAGTTGACCAAAAAGTCAACCCATGTTGACCAAAAAGTCAACTGTCTCCGAAAGGTGTGAAACTGAAAACTGAGGTTTCAGAGGCCGCAAGGAGCACTGGGTTCCGATCTCGAAGCCAACGGGTAAGGTTTGACCGCGATTGACTGAAAGTTAATCGTGCACGAAAATAGTCAATGATGACATAAAGGGGCTAGAAATTAACATGGAATGATAAGATTATAAGTTTATACGCAAAAACCTTAATCCCTATACTTTAAGCATAATCACCTTTTAATAGAACGATTGAATTTTAAAGAACTAAAAGAGCATTATAATAACATTATAATAAATTAAACCTAATCTTTAAATAATTAAGATAACAATATAGTTAAAATCTTATATAGAAATCTAAAATTTAAATCTACTCTAACGTTAAATAAATCATCATATAAAACTTCCTATATAGAAATATTAAACCTTTTAAAAAACTTTAAACTCCCATAATTAAAATCTTAAAACAATATACACACATAATTTATAAAATAAATCCCAAATTAAAATTTTAATTTAATCTAGGATTTTAAATAAAATCTTGAAATATATATTCCCCTTTTAAAACTAAATCAATTTAATATTGCAATTCATCTAAAAACTAAAACCTAATCTAAAATAAAATCAAATCTACATTTAATAATTTGAAACTAAGTTCATAATAACATTACACTTAAATTAATCTAAAAATTAATCTAACTTTAATTTAATAAATCTAATATAAATAAAAGAAATGAAACTAACATTATAATAAACAATTTTAACCTATCCACAAAACTAAATTTACATATATAATAAATACTAAAAGAAAACATTAAATAAAAATTAAGCGAAACAAGAAAAAAAATCATTTAAAATAATGGGAAGCAGACCGCATAAGCGGTGGCGGCGGCCGGAGGACCGCACAGAGGGCGGCGGGATAACGGCGACCGCGGGTTTGAAAAACCGCCGTGCGCAAAGGGGGAAGGGGGGTTAAGTGGGTGAAGCGCCGCCGGAGAAAAGCAGGGGAGGCAGCGGCTGGGGGGGGTGATCGGCCCTCCCCGCCCCC
>MU228546.1:2762515-2776944 GCA_018584345.1 Thuja plicata
AAACCATTTCATCATTTTACACTCATGCATTTAGATCCATATAAACATCAACATAAGTTAAAACCGAATCAGAACATAATATCTCAAAAGTACCCTGATTACAAAATCAGGTGCTGAATATTTAACATAGGGTTTCACCGATCCTCATAGTACGAAAAGTCTTGCTGAAAGTCAAAGCATGTCTAAGTACATAATCACTAAAAGTAAAGAAATCACTGAAAGTATAACAAAATAAGCAGTGAAACAAGAACTGACTGAGGTGGGTCTGCAACATAAAATTTCTTTAATGTCTTTAGCTTCATTCTAATTCTCCCTCTGACAATGTCCTTAGCTTGATTCTAATTCTTATGTATTATAGAAAACTCTCCCTCTTTGACAACACATGCCAGAGACTCTAATTGTGAGGCCTACTTTTGACTGTTATAGTTTTACTATATTATTCTCATGCTTTCAGTAGTTTATGCTTTGACATACTTTGACTATCAGAGACTTTTTATACATTTGAGGATCGGTGGAATCCTGTGTTATATATTCAGCACCTGATTTTGTAATCAAGGTACTTTATAGATGCTTTATGTTCTGTTTCAGTTTTAGCTTATGTCGATGTCTTATATGGATTTAAATGTATGAATGTAATATGATTAATTTGGTTTAGGAAACCGATGCTAGGTTATTTTTAGTTCTAATGCAAATATGGTTTATATGTATGTATATCATTGATGTCGTGTTATGTTTCATATCATGTCATTTTGGATCTACTGATGTGTGCATTGAGTGTGGAGGAAAAGTTGACCATGGATCTATATCGGGAACCCAGTATTGAAACCTATGTAAATACCCATGCTTTCCAAGGTCCTATCTATATAAAGAGACATGGACCTCATTGTTATGTGTTTATTTCATAAACGTGGTTTGCATGTGTGTTATTAAATTAGTAAATATTTATGTGACATGGCTAGTAAAGGGGAAACCAAGGTTAGTTAAGGGTTAACTAAGGTCATCTAGGAATAGTACCCAAGCTTACCCCAGGGTTAGAAGTTTTTAGAAGTCTATTGACATAGAAATCCGTAGGTTAACTTTAGGGTGAGTTTTAGGTCTTTTGGACTCCTAGGGGGTAACCGAGGTCAGTTTTAGTCACCCAAATTGGTACCCTATGGGTTAGGGGTCAGTTTCTGTCATTAATGAGCCTCTAAACTCATTTATTGCTTCCTTTAAGTGTCATTTTTAGTCTTGAGCGAATTTGGAAGAGGAGTGTGACTTTGGTTAACCTCACTCTCTCTTCTACCCAAGTTTCTTTTGACTTCACCCTTGGAGAGTTATGAAGTGGATTAGTTTGGGATTGGTTAGAGTTACCTCACCCTTGGGTTAATCCTTGCCCATGTGGGAGGTTTGCCTATTTAGAGAAGGATTTAGGATGAGTTGAGTGTTCACCCACTCTCTACCCTTAGAGACAGAATTCAGTTTGAAGGAGCTTTTGGAGTAGGAGCTTAGGAAGGATAGCTCAACACCATTCCTTTTCAAACCTTAGCTTTGGATTAAGGTTGGATTTATTTAAAGTTAATTGTTTTTGTTTAAGTGTGTTCTTTAGATCAAGGACTACATTAGTGGAGTCTTATGTGTTTTTGAAGCTTTATTTTCAGTTTTTAAATTTAGATGTCTGTTGTCAATGTCTTTATTTTGTGATGGATTTTGAAAGGTTCTTCAAGGTACACTCACCCTTGGGAGGGTAGAGTAGCCTTGGAGGGGTAGGTGGAAATGATTCATGTTAGTGTAGAGTCTCACATGTGTGGAGGGAAAAATATGAGGTAACATGATACCCATAATGCCAAGAAGGGCCTGAGGGCACCTAGGAGGCATAAGGAGGTTACTTCAGGACTGCATCTTGTGAAGATGGTCCATTTCAAGTCCATGTGAGGCTTGTGTGTTATTACCATTCTTGGCTTTCTCCTACAGTGAGTTCTACCACTACCCCTATTTGGAAGGTCTCTTGAAGACCTATCCATTGTTCATCCTTGTGTTGGGAAGCTTTTTGACATATGTTATCCTTTCTGTTTTCTTTTCTACTTGTCATGTTGTCTATTTCTATCCCGTTCCAGTTTGGATCCCCAAGCTCGGGGGTGGCCTTGCAAAGGCCTAGGTTGGGAGGTGAGCCTCCATGGTCAACCTCAATGTTTATCGGGTTCTTAAAGGCGTAGCGGAGATGAATAATACCCTTATGTGAGAGATGGGTATGACTGGAAAAATATGATCATTTGTAACCTTGATGTTTTAGAATTTTTATTATCAAAAAGTTGTATTAAGACCTTAAGAAAGATGTAACCTTATATGGTTTGTAAACCTTTTTACTGAAGATTGAAACATGAATATTTTTGTGGAGATGGAGTTCATACCTTATTTGTAGATTGAAATATGTTATAAAAACAATATCTGGTGTGATTGTACCTTCCTTAATAAATCCTTGGTTAGTAATAAGAAAATTATGTTGATTCATAATCACAGTTTAAACAAAGTTCAAAATCATCAATGTTAGTAGATTTGATTAAGGAAAGCATTATGTTCCTGAAATTTTTTTTTTTTTGTTATGGATACTATATGGTATTTTGTTTTTGAATTAAAATTACTACTTAGTGTCATAAGTACTAAATAAGATAGTTTAGGATATATTTTTATGAGACAGATTAATGCTTTATGAGAAGTGCCATTGTTTATCATAAACCTTATTTTGCCTACAATCAAATTAAACAAAAAAAAATAAAATAAAAATGTAACCTTAATATAGTTATTTAATTTTGTTGTTTAATTGTGTTCTTGTGGAAAAGATTTATTTTTTTACCTTGAGAATTTTTGGAAATTTCTTTCAAAAAAATAAAATTTAAATGCATGTTTTCAAAATTTTAATCCACCGAATGAAAGAGGACTAATTATAGTCCTTTGAGCAAATAACATTTAAAAAAAAAAGACTGCATATAGCCCCTGTTTGGGGAAATACAGTTTTTTATTCACCAATCATTTATACCATTTTAAATTAACTACCTTATTATATTTCTTTCTTTTCCTAAGGTAAAACACTATCCAATTAATAAAAGAATAAATATATATTAAAAGCTTTGTTTTGTTTAGCATGAAGTAAACAAAAAAATAAAATGATAAAAGAAAAAATTTTAGCGCATGGTGCTGTGCAAAGTTTTGGAATTTAAAAAAAAATAAAAATGAGTAACAGGCGGGGAGGGTCCAAGCCCTTCCCCAACCCTTTTGTCACAGTAGGGGCTACGCGGGTGCTGCCCCCACCCCACTGTGGAACCACAGTGGGTGGTGCGGTATCGACCGTAGCTGGCCACCCACCACTAGGGGCCATAGAGGCGTGCAGGGCGCCGCTCCGCCGGCTCCCCACCCTTGCACCACCTCAACCCTCGCACCGCCGCCCGGAAGACCGTTGTTGCTGCCGCGTATTGTAATAAATGCCACCACATCTCCTTTGACTGCCCTGTAGTTAATAAATCCTCCGCCGCATTTTCGCTTCGGTCGTCGCCTCTCTCTGGGCAGCATAAGGATCGTTAGGGTTTTGTTCTTTTTGGTATATAGGAATATTTTTTTTGATTTAAATTGTTATTATTAATGTTAGGTTTAACATACTTTTTTTTTTTATTAGTTGATGATTTAGGATATTTCTTTTGAGATAAATATTTGATTTGGGATTTTATAATATTTTAAATTATTATTAATGGATTAGATTTTATTTAGGTAGGATTTATGTTGGATTTAAAATATATTTGTAATCTAATTTTATCCATTTGTATGATAATCTAATTAGGAGTGATTTCATGTAAATATAGATTTAATTATGTTTTTTTTAAAGAATTGATTGTTATTAAAATAGATTTGAACTTATATTGTTTAAATTAGAGTTTAAAGTTAGGGATATTTAAATTAGATTTATAAGTAATGTATATGTTTCTTTTATTAGATAAGATATAGTTGATGTTAATAACATTGTTGTGTTGTTTCTAATCGTATTTTTTTTTAAGGAAACTAATAATGCCTGATTTGTTTAAATTATAAATAAAGAGTATTAATTTAAATTTATTTAAATTAAAGTTATTATGTTAGAAGGTTATGTCATTTTTATTAAATTAATTATTAGTTTGGATAGACATTTTATTTTTATTTTTATCTATCATCGGTCTAGCCAACTCCCTCATCATCACGTCGACCCCCCTTCTCAGGGTAATTTCTTTGCCGTTGACCGTTATTGAGAATGGTTGACTTTTGGTCAACTATGGTCAAACCATGTCTGTTTGACCCAAGTTTCAAACCAAGTGTTCCATGCAGTCTCTGGACCCTAGTGTTTCAATTTTGTGCCTTTCAGAGACAGTTGACTTTTAGTCAACATGGGTTGACTTTTGGTCAACCATCTCGATTTGCCTGCCTAAGCCCTTTATAGGACTTAGTAGGCCCTAGTAATGCCCCTTCTCATATTTTGGAGTACGCTTGACTTTTGGTCAACTCTAGTTGACTTTTAGTCAACTGCCTCAATTTGTGTGTCGATCAAGGTTTCTTGTTAGGATCACTTGTAGGATTCTTCTAGAGCTATCCTATCCTATATGACTCATCCAGTTGCTTTTTCTCCTCTGCACCATTTTGCATGCACTTGCTTTACCATAGAGGTAGCATAACCTACTCCTTTTAGTGTGTTTTAAAAAAATTTGTTCGTGTGTTTTTGCCCAACTTTTGGGCATGACATTTTGGTATCAGGGCCATGTTTAGCAACATTGGGAACCTAACCCACTACGTTATAAATAAATTTGTATTGCATCTATAGGATGCCACCTGTCACTCATCAAGCCCATCAACAAGGGCATGGTTGACGATGTATCCCCACGACACGTGTAGAGGTAAGACCCAAAGTAGAGGATCGTAGGAGGGATCAGAGCCCACCTCCTGAACCCCCTCCCGATCCTAATGTAGCTTTATTGTTGGCTTTTTAGAACCTGGCTGGGCTCATTCTGGACTGCATGCCACCTATTAATTAGGAAAGAGAGAGAAGTAGGATCCCACCTCTGAGAGCAGGAGGGAATCAGGTAGAATAGGAAGAGGAATCCATTGCAGTACCAGGTGGTATTCCTAGGGGTGGTGCATAGAGGCTCGATAGAGCACCCCCCCATATCGGAAATTAGATCACAGAGTTGATGAGGCTTAAACCGCCTCCCTTCATAGGAGAAGCAGATGGGGTAGGAGCTAAGGCTTGGATTTTAAGCCTGGAGAGGTGCTTTGGGTTGCAAAATTATGACAGCAACCTTAAGGCACGCTTTGCAATCCTTTTTCTTAGAGACAGGGCCTCCACTTGGTGGAGGCATGAGGAGACCAAGGGACTTATTAAGATCAATACCCTCACATGGGGAGCTTTCCTCGAGCTCTTCAGAGAGCAGTATATTTCAAAATAGTTCAAACAACACTGTATAGACGAGTTCCATGACCTCCGACAACGGGGTCTTATAGTAGCCCAGTATGAGGGAAAGTTTCTCGACCTCCTACCCTATGTTGAATACATGGGAGATGAGAAGCTACAGGTGAACAGGTTCATCAAGGGATTAAATCCCATGATTTTAGATAGGGTACGCATGGTACCATTAGGGAACTTAAGGTTCACGGTGGACATGGCCTTGGTAGCCAAAGAGATAGTTCGGGGCCCACATAATTATAGGGATGGGTCACAGAACCACAATACCTCATCTCAGGCCTCTGGATATCAGAAGAACACGTGGAAAGGGAATCAAAGGAACTCTTCAGGGACATTTAGGGCCCCATAATAGCAGCCACAATAGTTGCAGTAGAACCAGCGTTAGAGGGCACCTCAGGTTCAACAGGGCTCCAAGTCCAAACAGTGGCAGTCTCAGGGTCCTAAGAAGGACCAAAGATATCAAGCACCATACACCCCTCCAGCATGGACTCAGCAGTCCTCTAGGGGAGGTTATAGCGATTCATCTAGGACTACAGGACCATAGTCATCTAGGCCTCTTGGTGTTCAGGTTCAGTCACAGGGGCCATGTTACACATGTGGTGCCATGGGGAACTTAGCTAGAGAGTGCCCACAGGGTGGTAGTCAGCATATAGTGGTTTCCAAACCGACAGTAAGGGACAGAGGAAAATCCCACATGGTTTTTGCAGCAATGGGCAGTCGATAGGCAGAGCACCAGGCTACCGTTATTGAAGCCTTAGGTAAGATCAGAGGTAGTGATGTTACTATTCTTTTTGATATAGGAGCAACTGACTCCTTTGTTTCTCCATCGGTTGTGGAGTGTTGCGGGCTAGTGGCAGCTAGACAAGAGGTTAGATGGGAAGTAGAGTTAGCTTCAGGAGCTAGAGTTTTTGTAACCTTGATGGTTAGAGATTGTCTGATCTAGATTGGTGGGATGACCACCATAGATAATCTTAGAGTTACTCCCCTTGGATCTTACGGTCTAGTTCTTGGCATGGATTGGCTAAGTGCCCACAGAGCCAAGCTAGATTTTCGTAAGAAGAGGATCAAATGTTTGGATGATGATGGCACAGGTACAGTTATTACTGGGGTTCATAGGCCCGTATCCCTCCGTGTGATATCTGCCATGCAGCTTAAGCGATGCATGCGGAAGGGATGCCAAATGTATGCCATCACCATCAGTGATAGGGAAGAAGAGATAGAGAAGGAAACTTCTCTTGATGACTTCCCCATTCTTTAAGAGTTTGCAGATGTGTTTTCGTTAGAGCTACCCGGTATGCCTCCTCGTAGGGTAGTAGACTTTCACATTGATCTCGTACCAGGAGTTGAGCCAGTTTCTAGAGCACCTTATAGGATGACCACTAATGAGCTTAATGAGCTCAAGATACAGCTTGAGGAACTGTTAGAGAAAGGACACATCCATCCTAGTGTTTCTCCTTGGGGTGCACCATTTATCTTTGTGAAGAAGAAAGATGGCTCACTTAGGTTGTGCATGGATTACCGACAGTTGAACAAGGTGACCATCAAGAATCGGTATCCACTTCCTAGGATCGATGACTTGTTTGATCACTTGTAGGGTGCCCGAGTATTCTCTAAAATAGACCTCAAATCGGGTTACCATCAGTTCAGGATCGTGGATAGTGATATTCACAAGACCAAATTCTGCACTAGATATGGCCACTATGAATTCACTATGGTTCCATTCGGTCTTAGGAATTCTCTAGCTATGTTCATGAGCCTTATGAATAGAGTATTCCATACCTTCCTTGAAAAATTTGTAGTTGTGTTTCTCGATGACATCTTGATATATTCCAAGGATGAGAAAGAGAACGAGGAACTTTTGCAGTGTCTTAGAGACAATCAGTTGTATGGTAGCTTGGCGAAGTGTGCTTTCTTTAGAGTAGAAGTCAAGTACCTTGGCCATGTTATTTCAGGGGATGGGATCTCAGTAGAACCATCGAAGATTGATGCCATCACGGATTGGCCAGCACCTACCACTCTGACTAAAGTTAGGAGTTTCATGGGTTTAGCCAGTTATGACAGACGGTTTGTTAATGGTTTCTCTCGGGTAGCAAACCCCATTACCTCTCTTCAGTGTAACGGAAAGAAGTTTGAGTGGGTTAAGAAGTGTGATAAGGCTTTTCAGGAGCTCAAGAGAGCACTTACTAGTGCACACATTCTAGTTGTTCCAGAGCCTTCAGTAGACTTTATGGTATGCACAGACGCTTCCTTGGATGGTTTGGGAGCGGTCCTTATGTAGGGTGGGTGAGTTATAGCTTACAAGTCTAGGAAACTAAAGACTCACAAGCTCAACTACCCTACCCATGACCTTGAGCTCGCAGCAGTGGTGAATGCTTTAGTCAGATGGTGAAATTTTCTCTTAGGACATCAGTTCAAACTTCATTCAAACCACCAGAGTCTTTAATACATCTTCACTCAACCGAACCTCAATGCTAGGCAGAGGAGTGGGATGGAGTTCTTATGTGAATATGATTTTTATGTCCATTACATCAAAGGGAAAGAGAACGTGGTCGTAGATGCCTTGAGTAGGAGACGACACGATCTTTCTTCTATGTCTATTGGCTAGATTTGAGAGATCGCATCCTTCATCACTTGCAAGAGGATGAGTTGTATGTAGAGGTTTGTGAGTCGATTCGATCTCAGAGACCCCTTGAGGGAAAGTTTTTAGATTATGCCTTGGAGTCAGATGGACTATTGTGTCATAAACAACGTATCTATATACCTTCTTCCGGGGGATTGCGTGAGATTGTGATTCTTGAGGCTCATAGGGCCCCTTATGCAGTGCATCCTAGGGTTAAGAAGATGCATTCCGACTTGAGGCAACTATATCATTGGCCAGGCATGAGGTTGCAGATTGCAGAGATGGTAGCTAGAAGCCTAGAGTGCTAGAGGGTGAAGGTGGAACATCGTCATCCAGGTGGTCTCCTTCAGCCCCATGAGGTACCAGTGTGTAAATGGGACACCATATCTATGGATTTCATAGTAGGCCTTCCTATGTCTTCTTGTCGTCATGATGCTATTATGGTGACAGTCGACAAGTTGACTAAGGTGGATCACTTTTCACCTATGCGTACTACCTTTACCGCACTAGAAGTGGCACAAGTGTTCTTGTGAGAAATAGTCAGACTGCATGGCGTACCTCGTAAGATCATTTTAGATAGAGATTCTCTCCTCACTTCATCCTTTTGGAGAGAACTTCAAGAAGTTATGGGTACTAGACTCAACTTCAGTATAGCTTATCATCCTGAGACAGATGGCCAGACCGAAAGGGTCAATCAAGTGTTAGAGGACATGCTTTGCATGTATGTCATGGACCATCGGACCCAGTGGGAAGAATACCTACACCTAGTGGAGTTTTCCTATAACAACAGGCACCAAAATTTCTTGGGTATGCCTCCCTACTAGGCTCTTTATGGTAGACCATGCAGGACCCCACTCAGTTGGGATAGGATTGAGGATAGAGTTTCCATTGGTCCTAAGCTAGTCAGAGATATGGAGCATCGAGTGACTTTGATTAGGTAGCGACTTGAGGAAGCTCAAGATAGGCAGAAGAAGTATGGAGATGCGAAGAGGATTGATCAAGCCTATCTAGTTGGAGACAGAGTCTTCTTGAGAGTGCGTTGGAAAGGGCTCTAAGAAAGCACCTCATTTTGTTGGACATTTCAAGATCCTTGAGAGGATAGGACCGGTTGCATACCATTTAGCATTGCCACCTAGCCTATCACACATCCATGATGTGTTTCATGTTTCAGTTCTAAGGAAGTATATATATGATGAGTCTCATGTGATAGATTGGGATGCCTTACAGGTGGAGTCAGACGGACAGCTGGCATTGGAGCCAATTCGTATATTGGCTTGGTAGACTTTGGGCCTTCGAGGCAGAGAGATGCACTAGGTTAGGGTCCAGTGGGATTGCTATGATGAGGTTATAGCCTCTTGGGAGGACACAACATAGATGAGATCACAGTACCCTCACCTCTTCGATGAACTCCAGGAGGAAGTTCATGCCTAGAGGGGGTGGATGTCAGGCCTACTCTTGACTCATGTTATAGTTTTACTATATTATTCTCATGCTTTCAATAGTTTATGCTTTGACATACTTTGACTATCAGAATTTTTATACATTTGAGGATCGGTGGAATCCTATGTTATATATTTAGCACCTGATTTTGTAATCAGGGTAGTTTTGAGATTCTTTATGTTCTGATTCAGTTTCAGCTTATGTTGATGTCTTATATGGATTTAAATGTATGAATGTAATATGACGAATTTGATTTAGGAAACCGATGCTAGGTTATTTTTGGTTCTAATGCAAATATCATTTATATGTATGTATATCATTGATGTCATGTTATGTTTCATATCATGTCGTTTTGGATCTACTGATGTGTGCATTGAGTGTGCAGGAAAAGTTGACCATGGATCTATATTGGGGACCCAGTATTGGAACCTATGTAAATACCTGTGCTTTTCAAGGTCCTGTCTATATAAAGAGACATGGACCTTGTTGTTATGTGTTTATTTTATAAATATGGTTTTCATGTGTGTTATTAAATTAGTAAATGTTTATGTGAATAAGTCATGTGATTTGTTTTAATTTAATGTGCCAAGTTTGGCAATTATTGTAATTTAATTATTGACATGGCTAGTAAAGGGGAAACCAAGGTTAGTTAAGGGTTAACTAAGGTCATCTAGGAGTAGTACCCAAGCTTACCCCAGGGTTAGAAGTTTCTAGAAGTCTATTGACTTAGAAATCCGTAGGTTAACTTTAAGGTGAGTTTTAGAAGGTCTTTTGGACTCCTAGGGGGTAACCGGGGTCAGTTTTAGTCACCCAACTTGGTAACCTATGGGTTAGGGGTCATTTTATTTCATTAATAAGCCTCTAAACTCATTTATTTCTCCCTTTAAGTGTCATTTTCAATCTTGAGAGAATTTGGAAGAGGAGTGTGACTTTGGTTAACCTCACTCTCTCTTCTACCCAAGTTTCTTTTGACTTCACCCTTGGAGAGTTAGGAAGTGGATTAGTTTGGGATTGGTTAGAGTTACCTCACCCTTGGGTTAAGCCTTGCTCATGTGGGAGGTTTGCCTATTTAGGGAAGGATTTAGGATGAGTTGAGTGTTCACCCACTCTCTACCCTTAGAGACAGAATTTAGTTTGAAGGAGCTTTTCGAGAAGGATCTTAGGAAGCATAGCTCAACACCATTCCTCTTCACACCTTAGCTTTGGAATAAGGTTGGATTTATTTAAAGTTAATTTTTTGTGTTTAACTATGTTCTTGAGCTCAAGGACTCCATTAATGGAGTCTCATGTGTTTTTGAAGCTTTATTTTCAGTTTTTAAATTTATATGTTTGTTGTCAATGTCTTTATTTTGTGATGAATTTCTAAAGGGTCTTCAAGGTACACTCACCCTTGGGAGGGCAGAGTAGCCTTGGAGGGGTAGTTGGAAATGATTCCTGTTAGTGTAGAGTCTCCCATGTGTGGAGGGAAAAAAATGGGGTAACATGATACCCATGATGCCAAGAAGGGCTTGAGGGAACCCAGGAGGCATAACGAGGTTATTTCAGGACTGCATCTTGTGAAGATGGTCTGTTTCAAGTCCATGTGAGGCTTGTGTGTTATTATCATTATTGGCTTTCTCCTATAGTGAGGTCTACCACTACCCCTGTTTGGAAGATCTCTTGAAGACCTATCCATTGTTCATCCTTGTGTTGGGAAGCTTTTTGGCATATGTTATCCTTTCTGTTTGCTTGTCTGCTTGTCATGTTGTCTGTTTCTATCCCGTTCCAATTTGGATCCCGAAGCTTGGGGGTGACCTTGTAAAGGCCTAGGTTGGGAGGTGAGCATCCATGGTCAACCTCAACATTTATCAAGTTCTTGAAGGCATAGTGGAGATGAATAATACCCTTATGTGAGAGATGGGTATGACTGGAAAAATATGATCATTTGTAACCTTGATGTTTTAGAATTTTCATTATCAAAAAGTTGTATTAAGACCTTAAGAAAGATGTAACCTTATATGGTTTGTAAACCTTTTTACTCAAGATTGAAACATGAATATTTTTGTGGAGATGGAGTTCATACCTTATTTGTAGATTGAAATATGTTATAAAAATAATATCTGGTGTGATTGTACCTTCATTAATAAATCCTTGGTTAGTAATAAGTAAATTATGTTGATTCATAATCATAGTTTAAACAAAGTTCAGAATCATCAATGTTAGTAGATTTGATTAAGGAAAGCATTATGTTCCTCAAATAAAAAAAAATTGTTATGGATACTATATGGTGTTTTGTTTTTGAATTAAAATTACTACTTAGTCTCATAAGTACTAAATAAGATAGTTTAGGATATATTTTTATGAGATAGATTAATGCTTTATGAGAAGTGCCATTATTTATCATAAACCTTATTTTTCCTACAATCAAATTAAACAAAAAATAAATAAATAAAAATGTAACCTTAATATAGTTATTTAATTTTGTTGTTTAATTGTGTTCTTGTGGAAAAGATTTATTTTTTTACCTTGAGAATTTCTAGAAATTTCTTTAAAAAAAAAAAAATTTAAATGCATGTTTTCAAAATTTTAATCCACCAAATGAAAGAGGAGTAATTATAGAGTCCTTTGAGCAAATAACATTTTAAAAAAAAGACTGCTTATAGCCCCTGTTTGGGGAAATACTGTCTTTTTATTCACCAGTCATTTATACCATTTTAAATTAACTACCTTCTTATATTTCTTTCTTTTCCTAAGGTAAAACACTATCCAATTAATAAAAGAATAAATATATATTAAAAGCTTTGTTTTGTTTAGCATGAAGTAAACAAAAAAATAAAATGATAAAAGAAAATTTTTTAGCGCATGGCGCTGTGCAAAGTTTTGGAATTTTTTTTAAAAAAAGAGAGTAACGGGCGGGGAGGGCCGAAGCCCTTCCCCAACCCGTTTGCCACAGTAAGGGCTGCGCGGGTGCTGCCCCCACCCCACTATGGAACCATAGTGGGTGGTGCGGTATCGGTCGTAACTGGCCGCCCACCGCTGTGGGCCACAGAGGCATGGAGGGCGCCGCTCCGCCGGCTCCCCACCCTCACACCACCTCAACCCTCGCACCGCCGCCTGGAAGACTGGTGTCGCCGCCACCTGTTGCAATAAATGCCACCACGTCTCCTTCGGCTGCCCTACGGTTAATAAATCCTCCGCAGCGTTTTCACTTCAGCCGCCGCCTCTCTCCGGGCAGCATAAGGATCCTTAGGGTTTTTTTCTTATTGGTATATAGGAATTTTTTTTTTATTTAAATTGTTATTATTAATGTTAGGTTTAACATAATTTTATTTTTATTTTTTATTAGTTGATGATTTAGGATATTTCTTTTGAGATAAAGATTTTATTTGGGATTTTATAATATTTTAAATTATTATTAATGGATTAGATTTTATTTAGGTAGGATTTATGTTGGATTTAAAATATATTTGTAATCTAATTTTATCCATTTTTATGATAATCTAATTAGGAGTGATTTCATGTAAGTATAGATTCAATTAGGTTTTTTTTCAAGAATTGATTGTTGTTAAAATAGATTTGAACTTATATTCTTTAAATTAGAGTTTAAAGTTAGGGATATTTAAATTAGATTTATAAGTAATGTATATGTTTCTTTTATTAGAACAGATATAGTTGATGTTAATATCGTTGCTATGTTGTTTCTAATCATATTTTTTCTTAAGGAAACTAATAATGCCCGATTTGTTTAAATTATAAATAAAGAGTATTAATTTAAATTTATTTAAATTAAAGTTATTATGTTAGAAGGTTATGTCATTTTCATTAAATTAATTATTAGTTTGGATAGACATTTTTTTTTAAATTTTTATCTATCATCGGTCTAGCCAACTCCCTCATCATCACATCGACCCCCCTTCTCAGGGTAATTTCTTTGTCGTTGATCGTTATCGAGAACGGTTGACTTTTGATCAACCATGGTCAAACCGTGTCTGTTTGACCCAAGTTTTGAACCAAGTGTTCCATGCAGTCTCTAGACCCTAGGGTTTTAGTTTCACACCTTTCGGAGACAGTTGACTTTTGGTCAACATGGGTTGACTTTCTGGTCAACCATCTCAATTTGCGTGCCTAAGACCTCTATAGGACTTAGTAGGCCCTAGTAATGCCCCTTCTCATATTTTGGAGTACGGTTGACTTTTGATCAACTCTAGTTGACTTTTAGTCAACTTCCTTGATTTGCGTGTCAATCAAGGTTTCTTGTTAGGATCACTTGTAGGATTCTTCTAGAGCTATCCTATCCCGTATGACTCATCTAGTTTCTTTTTCTCCTCTACACCATTTTTCGTGCACTTGCTTTACCATAGAGGTAGCATAACCTACTCCTTTTAGTGTGTTTTAAAAATTTTTGTTCGTGTGTTTTTCCCAAACTTTTGGGCATGACACTAATTCCACAAATACTATTGCTCTTTGAAGTTGTAATATACCTGATGGTGTAGACACCTAAATCTGATTAACACAACTAATCACATTTAGTTCCTTCTTAGAGCATTATCAGTTAAGTAATTAAGCATTACCTAATTGACCCTTGTCATCCCCTAGCCCTAATTAATTTAGTTAATTGGCTATAGTCCTGTTTAGTTAATAAAAGCAACCAATCGTTTAATAATTAATTATAACCCTATTCCCCTATTATTGAATGAATATGTTATTTATGTAATTCAATTCATTAATATTCCCTTTAACACCTAACCTAACCTATCTCAACCACCTAACCCTGAGTTCAAACTCAACCCAACCCCTTCACACATCCTAACCTAACCAATCCCAACCCCTAACCTTGAGTTCAAACTCAACCCAACCCTTTCACACATGCTAACCTAACCAATCCCAACCACCTAACCCTGAGTTCAAACTAATCCCAACCTCTTCACACAT